>JAQFZO010002725.1:0-11402 GCA_034695885.1 Geophilus flavus | reverse complement strand
AACGCCCCCGGGTGGGCTCGAACCACCAACCTTTCGGTTAACAGCCGAACGCGCTAGCCGATTGCGCCACGGAGGCACATGGCATGAAGACCCTTAAACATTGTATGTAAATGTAAATCGCTATATACCATGATTTTGTAAATTAAAAAATGAAATAAATCTAAAAAAAATTCGTAAATATCTCAAATTTACAACAACTTTTATTTTTTCCTTTTTTTCTCTTAATTATTAATTCTTTCAGCACCATTGCTGTAACGTTATGGTCTTCTTCAATGGCATCGACAACTCAAATTTTGCAGTAATTTGACTCTGGCAGACCATCGTTTCCATGTTTAATGAATTTTTTGATTTCGGAATAATATCTGAAGAATTTTTTTCCAATTCCAAACGACTGGAGCTCGAAACATCTTCGCGTACGGATATTAATTTGCCTAACTTAGCAGAGAAAACGCGGGATATATCGGATGCTTTTTCGCGAGCAATTTGCGCTGCCTTTACACAAACTTCTCTTCTACCAAAAAATTAAAATAGGGAAATAAATACACGTGCATCTTCCTCGGCATTGCAGCGCAAATACCTCGCAGCCTGCAGTGATTCGGCGCTGTGATAAAATTCAGGTTCCATGATCGTCACACTTCGATCGAGTTTTTCCGCCAACAGGTTTATGACCTTAAAGCACGTTGCAAAGTCCGTAAATGTCGCTGTCACTTGCGTTGTCATCGTGAAATTCGTTTCATTCCGTTGCAAATGGCTCACACTTTCGACGTCCTTAAAAAAATCAAAAATATTTTACAATAAAAAATCAACGTTTACTAGGAATAATTTAATACACACTTTAATTTCATTAACCCTGAGAGTTTGTAAAACATAACTAATTCGACGATCGACACTTATTTTTGCATCTTTTGCATTTTCCTTGATACTGGATGCTTGAATCGAAACGACAGCTCGATCGGGAGAAATTCTGATTTCGGCAGCTGCTTTGACTTCGACTACATTGTCCTTGCCTCCTTCTTGTTTAATTCGTTCCACTTGATGACCTTTTATAAGCAGTAAATTCAAACTTTCCGACTGAGGACAAGGCGATGTAAACATCATGGATGCTTCCCGGCAGATTAAAAATGGCGCTCTTTCTCTTAATTTACTCGCAAGACGTCGCTGCCTATATTAAATTGTATTGTACACAGACAAACGGACAAATTATGGAGTGAGACGCTGCTGTGAGGAACTGAACAGCTCAGTAATAAAAAGTAACAAAATGCATATGAATCATTAACACGTTGATACAATAACGTTTCGTTTATCGTTAGGTAAAAAAATTAAGAAATACGTGCTATCAGTACTATGTTTTTAAGTTAAAACTATAATGTGGAATAAATACCTGAGGGATCGTCTAGCTTCAGCACTGAGATTGCCCGAAAAGAACGTCACGGGATGGTTTATACTCGTACGTTGAATGTTATTTATCGTGTAGTGTTACTATACTTATTTACCTTGTGTGTGTAGAAATTCATGCAGCGACGGAATCGATACTTGGAGAAAGCTGCAGTTCGATTGAGTCGTATCGAACCGCATCATCAGGTGCTCGAACTTGGATTTGGTCCCGGAGTCGGTTTGGCCGCAGCTTACCAGTTCGTTAAAGGTCGATCGTGTATTTTAAGTTGTCAAGCAAATTGTTTTAAAGAGTGTAATTTGTTTACAGACGGCGAGGGAAAAGTGTACGGTGTCGATCACTCGTCATTCGTTATCAAGTACGCAAGCAATTCTTTCCGAAAAGAAATCAAAGACGGCAAATTGGAAGTACTCCGCTCAGACGTCCTTAACTTGCCTTTTCCAGACAACACGTTCGACCGTGTCTTTCATTGCAATTGTTTTTACTTTTGGTCGGATTTAGAAGGAGTCGCGAAAGAGATCCATCGAGTTATGAAACCTAACAGTTTGATGGTTACGACTCTCAGTTTGGCGACTCTTCAACAAAGCAAATCTCAGGGCTACTTACCTCGGACGAACACGGACGTTTTGAATTACATGGTTGCCCTCGAGAATGCAGAATTTATTAACGTTTATATCGAATATTTGAAATACAAAGACGTCCCTTATCAAGCAATATTTGCTGAACCGGACAAAAGCTAGTTTGTTGCATTTTATAATTGTATTAAACGAGAGACGCGAAAGAAAAAAAAAGTATTTTATTTTTTGCCTCTTGACGATTTCTTATAAAAAAATTCAATTATTTATAAAGACAATTCCTATATAAATATACACAAGAAGAATTAACAACACAAATAATTCCTAAATTTGTTAATAAGTTAAAAAATTCTATACAATTATCAAAGTATTACACCATGAAATTGTTCCCCCTTTACGGACACCACTGATCCACCCTCCAAAGAAGGGCATTTGTACTTTTCCTCGTGCCTTCCAGAGAAAGGGGTAAAAATGGCGCATTCGTAAAACGAGCTAAAAGACTACGATAACCTCTGCCTACGGTTATTAGTATGGCGCCTGGTTTATTATTGTATTGAGACGACGTTAACGAGGAGCCGTCGTTTTCTCGCGAGTCGTGTAAAGCTGGCAAAATGGCTTTCACTTCCTCCTCGAATGGGCGGAAGATGGTGACGGGTCGCAAAGTAGCACCTTCGGCTACAACGATGCAACCCCAAGTCGTTCCAACATATAAATTGTCGCCTAAACTGGCCATGGCAGTCACTTGACATCTTCCAGGACTGAGATGTTCTTCGATGCTTATCGACTTGAGTGATTCCGAACAAGGAACTAATTTAGAGCAGTCCAATTTATTCAACACCGTTCGCGTGTCTGCATCCCAATGGTATATGACGCAACCTGGATAAATATAAGACCAAATAGAACCATTTTCATTACTGGCCACTAGTTGAAGTACGTCCGAATTATCTAGCGCTGGTTCATAATGGTTTACAATTTCCTGAGATACGATCACACTTTCCTTCTGCGCGAAGATCGATATCATGCCGTGACTTTGTCCGCACCACAATTCACAGTTCCTTGTAAAGAAATGAATAAAGTTTGTAATCAATGGCTATAAAATTCAAAATCCACTCTGCAAAACTCACTCGGTCCTTGCATTACGAATGGACGTAGTGCAAAAAATTGGAGATCCATTCGAGCCCAATTCCGATGCCAACGAACTCTCGGCTTCTTGGTTTCCGGGTACGAAATCAGAGGGATATAACCACAAACGCCCATTGCTCAAACTCACGGCCACCTTATCCAATTGCGCCAAATAGCACATGCTACGCACGGCGCATGCTGTCGCTGCATCCGGGTCTAGAGCAAATGTGTGAAGTTCCGTGTGGTTGAAAGCATTATAAATATGCACGACCCCTTTGGAATCCCCCAACCATACGCAGTTTTTAACCACGCAAACCTCGGTTATGGTCACGCTGCTGGATTTTAAAGTCTAAAAAAAATTAAATCAAAATTAATTAATTAATAAATAAATTAATCTTTTGGTTTTTAAATTCGTGTCAACTCACTCTGATGTTCTGCCACGAGCGTGAATTACAAGTGAGGATATCTAACTGCTGGCCGAGTCGGCTTAACCAAATATCCAATCGAGGACCGACTGATTCATAATAGTCGGTATCATCGGGAAATGTAATGCAAGATGCACAAAGGACTGCAGTTTGTTCTTCTAGTGAAACTACGTCTAACAAGTGAACAAATTCCGGCGCACTCGCTATAGAAACGATCTGACTAGCTGAGGGTCTATCTTTCGGTTGCTGCGACCAACACAAAACCATGAGATCCAGCATATATGTCGGGTACAACGTTTCCTGAAACAGACAATACCACAATTAATTCTCACACCGACTGATATTGATATTGCACAAATTTACCCTTCTAGTTAAAGTGGGTCTTCCGCCATCTAATATTTGATCCTTGACTAACTCGTGTCCCTCGAATGGCAAGTGTAATGTCAGCAATTCGTACATAAACATGCCAAAAGAGAAACAATCGACTTTTTCCGTGTACTCTTCTTCTCCGTTATATCGCATTATCTCGGGGGCCATGAAACCTTCGGTTCCTCCAAATCCTTTCGTTCCCGTAGGAAGTGTCGACCTACTGATACCGTAATCCGCTAACTTCACATCGACAGCTGGGTTGCAGTTGCTCTCGAATGGTGGTGGCAAAGCCCAAACGAGAACATTTTCTGATTTCAAATCACGGTAAATTATGTGCTGTTGATGCAAATATTCCAAGGCCTTCGCAACCTAGTCGAAAATTAAAAGAAATTAAAAATCCGATCGAAGAATTATTTTTTCAAGAATTATTAATTACTTGAAGAATTATTTTTTGTAGCACGTGAAGTTGTAACTGAGCTCCACTTCGACGATAATTTCTTAGTATAGCATCGAGAGCACCGAGTGGAGCCAGCTCCAGAATGAGAGCCAACGGTTGAGTACACACTCCGATCAAAGGGACGATATTAGGATGGCGTAAAGAAAGGACGATGTTCAATTCCTGGCGGGCCGTGCAATATGCTTTGCATGCGTATTGTATCGGATCTCTTTGCCACTTGCTTTGCGCAGCTTTGAAGGCAATGGACGCAGATTGACGTGCTCCAAATCCTGGATCTACGGGTTGTAGCATTTTCATTGCAACTTCGAGGAACGAGTTCGAACCCTAGAATTAAAAAATTACGTATGATTAAATTCTTATTTCCTAAGTTTTTTTCGTGCCGAATTCGTACCCTGTGTTTTACTGTCGCTTTGAACACGAAACCAAAAGCGCCTCGTCCCAACATTTTTCCTTGTTTTATCGTGTCTGGCCGCACTACGTATCGTTCACCCAAATCCAAAAACACCTTTAAATAAACAATAAAATCTCGGTTAAATTTTAACTCCAAATTCATCATATTTTCAATTACTGACCACGTCGGGTGCAATTCTAAACAACGTCAAGTCACCGTGATTAGGACATAGAATTTTTCTAGATTCGTAAGCAGCTAAGATGCATTCTTCGACCATAAAACTGTACACGACTTCGTTAGCCGTGTTCACTAAGATAACGTCGTCCCCAATTTGATCGTGTGCAGACAACACGTCTGAATCGGACTGGCCTTCGGCTGATGCTTTGCGACTGCGCGATAAAAAATAAATCAACACATTCTCACTGGGTGAAGAAAAATAAACAAACAAAAATGCAATACCTCGAATTTGTACTATCTGGCCCGACACCACTATCACTGTCGTGTGACGTAGCACTGTCCCTCGAACTGTGGTTGTTATTGTTGTAACGTGGAGGCATTCCCATGAGCCTATGCCGCTCAACTGACCGATTAACGAGAGAAACATCGTGCATTACACATGGCTCCCCTCGATTTCTCAATCCCACCATCTGCCAAGCCTCACCATCGCCTCCAAAACGCATCGCCAGCGAATCTCGTTTTATCTGTTCGTTTACACACTGCGGACACGGCACGAGCCGAGTTATCAGGAATTTCCCCTCCGACGTGTGCACGAAACGAGTACCCAACGTCGGATACCAGTCTTCGAGCAGCGTGTCGATGTGATCGACAGTTATGGCCAATAATTTAGCAACGCAGTCCGGATTCGGATCGAGAATGATGCGTTGATAACACGGACTGTCGGCTTGTTCTTCGTCTTCTTCTCCGTTTTCGCCCTTTTCACGAGGCAAGTTAAAACGCCGTTGCAAAACCACAGTTTGGTTCGGAATGTATAATTCCAAAATGGCAGACGAGGATACGTCCATGGCCGACCAATTACCGTCTTGTTGCAGCATCAAATGCATGTGATGATAGTTGCCGGAAGGATTGTCCGTGTTGAGAAGTACTTCCTTCATTCGAAACAAGGTCGTGTTGGCGTAATGGAGCTCCATTCCGGTCTGCCAACAGACCCATTCGGCGCGATGGCGCTCGAGAAGATTCACCATGCCCGCATCTTGCTGCACTTCCATCGGTAGCATCAAATACGAACGGATGATGTCGACGACGGAATCGTCGGCCAACATTCGCGTGATCAACCGTGACCAAAACCCGCTGGGAAAATAGGACATGAGCAAAAGCCGTCTGATGCTCAACTGTGGGTTGTTTCGGTGTAATATTTCACAGTCGCTGTTCGAAGCCGAGTTGCGATCTGCTTCGTCACCTGAAAATTCGAATCTTTGAGTTTTGAAAAGTTCAAAAGAAATAATGTAAAAACAATCAAATCAAACCAAACTGTTTAGTCAATTAGTGAAATTCAGACGTAAGATTATATTAAACTTAATTCAAACGTGCGAGTTAAGCAGAAGAATCGGTCGCAATGTAGCCATGCAACACTCGACAGTCATCATTTACCTAACTCGCTACGTAAACGCAGTGATCGAAGAAGACCACTGGACTTTTCAATTTCCCGCCAGTCAAGCTGTAAATAGAACTGGGAATTACCAACGAGTGTGCAAGCGGTCGACGTTTGAAATGCTTTGCATCGCATCGCCCATCCACGAGATCGAACTGGAATCTTAGAATTAAAAATAAATAAATAATAAATGAGTATAAACACATTCGTCTCCATCGAAATAAATTTCTCATACCCTGACATCACAACCGGGTAATCCGAGCAATAGCTGCTCTTCCGTGGGTAATAACGATGGAATGAGAAGAGTCTTGCTGTCCCACGTTAATGCCACTTCGAATTTATTTAATAAATTGACTATGTATGACTTAGTGTCTACTGATGCGCAATGAGATGTTTTGAAAATGTGCTTCAAGTCGTCCATTTTCATGATCCCTTAAATTTAAGATTCATAAAAAAATCGCACTGAAAATTAAATCTGATCTAATCTACCTGTACGGGCAAAGGGATTGATCTCCCGTATTGTGACGATGTGAGTTAACATATCACACAACCATTGTGGGTCCAAAAAATAAAGATCCTTCAAGGCTGCGTCTTCGTAATGCAACAACACACCTAGAAAATCATTCAATGTCATTAAGTCAATCGTTTTTATTCCGATTTATCACTCGGAGCAGTTTTAACTTGCCATTTTCGTGCAAAAATACGGTAGCCTGATTCAGTTCAGCCATATCTCGAAATACGAAATGAAATCGTTCTTGCATTTCATGCATGACTAGCATTCTACAACGGTAGAGAGGGATTCGTTTAGTAACCAAAATAAGTTGGAACCAAGCTAAAATGATCATACTTGTACTGTTCCGACTGCAACACTGGATCTTTATTTTGAAGTCTACGTTCTAACGCTAAATATCCAACGACATCCTCGAGCGCTATGTACGTGGCTGGAATTCTTTGTTCCAATAACCGTTCCTTCGATCCTATTTTTCACAATATGAAATAAATACAACACTATCGATCTCGAATCAAAAATAAAACAAACCTGCGGATCGCAACTCGAACACGGTATCGTATATGACTTATGAGATTGCAAAGTAATTTAACGTTGTGCCGTGTTTTGCAACTAATTTCTATCGTGTCTAACACTCGCGGTAGCCCACATTTATCAGCATCTATCACATTGATGAACCGATCACGAATAAATTGCTGCAAATCTTCGGAATAACAGGGTGGGAATCTTTCCTTGACCAAATCATAGTGGGTACCGATTATCAAAACCGGTGAATTCGGCGCTCGAGCCTTTACATCGATAAAAATTACTAAATACTGAATTCATTGCATAAAATTGCAAATTTATTACCTGGATGTTGACCAGCCATTGTAGAATCTCGTCGACTCCTCTTTGACCATCGGTGATCTTCCATACGACCAAGTACAACGAGCGCTTTGACAAGAAATATTGATGAGTACTGTAATACTCTTTCTGCCCTCCGAAGTCCCAAGTACGAAATGTGACCGGTCCGTACGAACTCTGCCCGCGAACTTTCTTCTCGTACGTCCAATCACCGATGTCCACACCGACGGTCGAGATGTTGAAACCTTTTGCAGTCTTTAAATTGATGTTCTTATTGCCCATTCGTTTGGCCCAATGTTCGTTCGGTTTCTTTTTGTAGGAACCAGTTCCTTCTTGCCTGAGTTGTTCGAGCAATGACGTTTTGCCTATCCCTTGCACTCCGACTATCATTAGCTTCATGCGAGCGTAAGGTTTAGCGCTGGAAATAGGAAATCTAGTTAAACGTGTTCAGGATGTGATTAATTTGGTTTCATCATACTTCTCTAAAATTGATTTCAAATATCCAACGACGTCCATCGTTTTGTATTTTTTGCTTTCTATCATAGTTTTCAATGGTTCGTATAAATTACAGCCTCGAGTGTTCAGATTCCACAGCTTACTCAGCAAACCCATCTCGGGTGGCAAATGGCATATTTCTGTATTTCCACTGATGTTGAAAACTGACAAATTTGATAATTCGGAAATGAGACACGGGATTTCGCGTACGTGATTATTACTTACGTCCAAAAGGGACAGATTCGGAAACATAATTTTATATTTGTTTGATGATGTTGGGTTCTTTAAAATATCATCAACTGAGTTGTGATAATCATCGTCTTCCTCGACCGCTATTCTATCGTCATCCAAACTAAAAATCAAGCGTGTTAACTTATTATCGGATAAAATCAACGTCCGTAAATTGTCGAGTCGTGTGTGACGACGATGAACGCAGAAAATACTCGACAAAGAATTCAGTGATGTATGCGAGCCCCGTTTTGGTCTTGCCAGTTTACAACCTGCGAACCAATTTGCAAGCATTAAAAACAAGTTTACAAATTTTAAAATTCACTTATTCACCTGGAGAAAGTGTTTTGGACGAATTAGTGTTGTCAGAAATACCATAACACAGCGGAGACTGAGATTCACTACAAACCTCACAGTCGGAATTTCCCAACGAAAACCAACTTCGTATCTGATTATGCGAAAAATCGATTTGTTTCAACGATGATGGTAAATTATTAACCATTCCCATATCGGAAAGTCTTTACAAAACCAAAACAACAAAAAATTAGTTTAAAAAAATACTAAAAACCAGAAAAACATTAAACTCCTCACCTATTATAGCTCAAATTGAGCCTCGTCATATTCACAGCCACGCATGACAAGCCAACGGGAATCGAAACGAATGCATTATGCGCCAAATTAAGCATCGACAATTGCGATTGATTATCCCTGCCGTCGATATTCCCATCCAAATAACTCTCGCTGATCTCCACCGAGTGACACCAGAAATTGTGATGACTCAGCTCCTTCGGAAAAGAACACTCTGCCGTCTGAGGAGTGAGTGCGACCGAATGCGAACGCTCCATCGCATTTTCCTTCTCAACGGTTTCCGATCCCTCGCTGTTGCTAGTGGAATTATTGCAGTTTCTTTGCGGACTCAAATCCCATTTGTTGCTGGACACGAGATCGCTCGCGCTGTCACGATGACACAACTTCTGATCGATGCTCACGGCATGTCTGGGAAAACGCAACGGTAGATCTTTGAGCAAATTAAACGACACGTTCAACTCCTTCAGTTTGGGCGCAGTCCACATTTTGAACGGTAAATTCTGCAACTTATTGTTGGACAAATCGAAAACCATCAACGATGGCAGATGGAAAATGTCGGCAGGTACACTGTCCAGTCTGTTGTCCTGCAAATAGATCTCTTCCAGCACCGGACACTGATAGACGCTCTCTTCCTCCTCACTGCGTGACCCGAGTCTGTGTTTGGGCGACGGTGTCTCGATTTTGCTGTCTCCCGGCAATCGTTCCAACTTATTCTGAGCTGCGTTTAAATATCGAAGAGATTGCAACTGGAATACACAATCGGGTAATTCCAAGAGCAAGTTGTTCGAAATGTCGAGTCGCGTGATGGCGAGTAAAGACAAACCCTGAGTCTTCTGCGTTAATTTCAATTTGGGATTGGCGTCGATCAACCACTGTTCGTGAAGTTGTGTGAGACACTGGTGCCCATGCCAATTGAGCATGACGGGCGTCGAAGGAAACATTGAGCTCGGCGTCACGCTGTTCACAATGCCGAGGGTCTTGAATTGCTGCACTGGAATCATATCGAAGGCTTTGCGATTCAGTTTGTATTCGGGATCCGGATGCGCGCGAAGGGTGAGTAATTTTGAAACGACTACGTCGTCTTTAAGCTGCACAGACACGCTTAGAGCGCCCTTGTCGTCGTCCCGAGCACCGTGTTTGAGAAGCAGGTCAATCATGTGATGGTTCCGTGACTGACAGGCTTCGACTAGAGCCGTGAGGGGTTTGCCCAAGGCTCCGTTTTCGTCGTCTTCTATTTGCCTCATTTTCAAATTGGGATCCGCGTTGCTGTTTAAGAGTATGGATACTATGGCGTAGTTTTTTGCCCTGACGGCAGCGTGCAGTGATGTTTCACAACCGTCGTTACAGTACGCATTCACTTCGACGGGGCAAATGTACGTCTCGTTTACTTTCAGATTGGAATCGGAAGAATTTGTCCTGTTCAAATTAAGTTTCGAAATGAGATCCTGAATTCCGCTCGCAATTTTATTCTTAACGGGACTCGATCTGTCCATGTCACAACTCTTTTCCTTCTGGTTCAACATTTCCTCCATCCCATCTTCTTCGATTTCCTTCTCCATTTTCCAAGCTTTGACCCTGAACTTCAATAAAAGTTCGACTATTTTCTTGTTTTCCATATACGATGCCATAAACAGCACCGTTTGTGCGGTTACATCACTCGCGTTAATGTCGAACGGCATTTGATATTCCCACTCTTTGGCCTGATCGTGAAATTTGACCATCAAATGATCGGGATAAGGAAACTTGAGCAGTACATCCAACACCGAAACGTGACCGTTAATGACTGCTGCATGGATGGGGAGCCATTGTTCGATGGTAGTCACTTGAACCAAATGAGGAAATTTCTAAAATTAAAAAAAAAATTTAAAAAATTTAAATAAAAAAATAATAATAATAAAAATAAATATAAATATATAAACTATAAATAACCTGTAGTAACAACTCGACCACATCTTTGTGACCTCGATAACAGGCGATATGAAAGGGAGAGTATTTGGTGACTGGGTGTTGACGGCAATCCGCCCCATTCTCCAAAAGGAGTTCCGCCACATCTCGCTTTCCTTCTTCGCACGCTCTGTGTAGAGTAAATTCCATCAAAGTAAATTCCATCAAATACATTGTACGAATTTAAAAATTACTTGAAGAGCAACGTATTCGAGCCATTGGGACACAGATTGATAACGTGTTCTACATCGCTCGTTGGATCCTTTAAGAGAGTTTTTAATCGAGTGGAATCACCTTTGACGCAACTTTCTTGTAATTCTAAACAAAAAGAGATTTAATCGATTAATCGATGAACAAAAGTTCATTCATTGAAATTTTAGTAAATTCCATCAAATACATTGTACGAATTTAAAAATTACTTGAAGAGCAACGTATTCGAGCCATTGGGACACAGA
>JAQFZO010002724.1:0-11403 GCA_034695885.1 Geophilus flavus | reverse complement strand
CCAATTGAAACTCCACCCTATTATTTAAAATCCATTGCTATGCAATGAATAAACACAAATGATAATCCTCACAGCAATTACCACCCATGACGTAATGAGTCACAAGAATGTGTCGCTGGCAGCATCCAAATGCAAGTTTTTACTCAACACGTTGGCCGTGACTCGTCTTTTGACACGCGACAAAAGTTTATTACTCTGTATACAACCTCCAGATGTCGCTTTACAAAAATTCCTTACAACTTACAAACTGACAAAATCATAAATTTCGTTTTTGGAATTGTTAAACACTAAAATTTCATTAAGTTCTTAAAGATCATGTAAATTCCATTGTCAAATACTAAATTTCCATTATTAAACACTAAATTCCATTGTTAAATACTAAATTTCCATTATTACACACTAAATTCCATTGTTAAATACTAAATTTCCATTATTAAACACTAAATTCCATTGTTAAACACTAAATTTCCATTGTTAAACACTAAATTCCATTATTAAACACTAAATTTTCATTCTTAAACACCAAAATATCATTATTAAACATTAAACTTTCATTGTTAAACACTAAACTTTCATTGTTAAACCCTAAACTTTCATTGTTAAACACTTCAACTTTATTGTTAAACACTAAAATCCCATTTATTTTATAAAAAAAGTGAAATTGTGTTTACTGGGTGTTGACTCATTGTATCTTCACTATATAGTTGACATTGAGTCATGCTCACGGATACAATTAATTAAAATCGGACCAAATCTTATAGGCTTAGATACGGTTGTTTGAAAAAAGCCACGCATGCGTACAGATTTGTAGTTTGTACGTAGAAGTGAATTGGGTTTGATGGAGCGGAGAAATCAGTCTCGATTCACTCATTCATCACTTGTATATACATGAGTTGAGGGGCGGAATTGATGTCAAATCGCGTGTCGAATGTCTACACGTTAAAGTCATTTGACTTTTGTTTTATAATGGTGATGAATAAGTGGATGGGTGGATTTTAAGAGGTAGTGACACCAAAATGGTAGTGATTATCATTTTTATGTTTCGAAAGAGAGTTAGTTGTTGTTATGTAAGTTAATGGGAAGGATTGTAAAAGGGAAAGTGAATTGTTACATGTGATGTAATTTTAGGATCGACAAAATGATGTTTCAGGAGTCGACAATGAAATTTCTGGGTTGAATAATAATATTTCAGGAATTAACAATGAAATTTTCAGGGGCAACAATTAAATTTCTAAGGCTACAATTAAATTTCTGGGTCCAACAATGAAATTTCATAATTCAAATTCAGGAGTTTATAAGATTTTTAGGTTCAATAATGACGTTTCAGGATTTAACAATGAAATTTCAGGATCTAACAATGCAATTTCATGAGTCAGCAATGCAATTTTGTGGGTACAATCAATAAAGAAAATTCAAGATTCAGAAGTCAATAAGGAAATTTCTGGGTTTAATAATGAAGCTTCAGAATTTAACAATGAAACTTCAGAATTTAACAATGAAACTTCAGAATTTAACAATAAAACTTCAAAATTTAACAATGAAACTTCAGAATTTAACAATGCAAATTCTGATTTAACAATGAAATTTCTTGATTCAATAATGACATTTCCGGATTCAACAATGAAATTTAAAAATTCAACAATGACTTTTCAAGATTCAACAATGACTTTTCAAGATTCAACATGACTTTTCAAGATTCAACAATGAGTTTTCAAGACTAAGCAAAAAATAGGCTTGAATAATAAAATTGCAAGATTGAATAATATAAAACAATATTAAACAACAGTTCCAATAAAATTTCAGATAACTAAACAGTAACCCATGAAATTTCAGGTTTCAACAATAAAAATCAATCATTTAACAATAAAAACTAATCCTTCAACAATAAAAAACAATCATCCAACAATAACTCAACCACAAAAACTCATAAATCCATCAAACCAACACCCACACCTACCTAAAGCCCTAAATCTAATCCAAACCAAACCAATAAATCTAAAAAACCCAAACCCACAACACAACAACCCAACAAAAAACCAAACCCCAAAAACCTACACAACATCTACAAAAATCCACAAAACACACATTTCCCTCCCTAAAATAAAATTTCACAGCAAACCATCATCTCCCTAAATTAAATGTCAAAGACACACACCAGAAGGCCACAAGCCAGCTGATGATGAGTCTGCAAAGCAATCAACAAAAAAAAAGAAATCACCCACCCAATTCCCAGTGACGCAAACGTCCGTGTCCTTCACCTCGACCTTGAGTGGGCAGCAGCTAATCCTGGAGTGTCGTCCCACCCGTTCCTTCATTTCATCTTCCATTTTAGCAAACTCCTGGGAGGGGCCACTTCCCCACCCCCGCAAATTGGCCACCGACCTCCAAAATGGCGCAATTTCATTTTTATTTGGTGCGGGTCTTCGACCTCGACGACAGACGGCGCCTCCATTCCACTAGAGCGACCTCTGGAAGGTCGTTCGAGTGCCCTTAACCTCTTCCGTCCGAGAATAAACATGGTGGGGTTGTTGCGAAAGCGAAAGAAGACCTCGATCTGATTTTCGCAGTGTTAAACTGACCTCGATCGGTCAGATGATTGCGATTCAACCGGGTCAAGTACAGATTTGAGAGTTACATAGATTTTGTAATTGTTTGATGATTTATTGAAGAATTTTTGAGTTTCCGGAGTTTATGGCCAAACCCCGGAAACTCCGAAATTCATAATTCTTGTTTTTCATGGTTAATTCCATTTTTTCTGGTTTTTATTAAAAACAGTTTATATAACAAAGACAGCCAAAAAACATCCTCTTATGATTGACTTGCAAAATATCACTGTTAAATACAAAATATCATTGTTAAACACAAAATATCATTGTTAAACACAAAATATCATTGTTAAACACAAAATATCATTGTTAAACACTAAAAATCCATTGTTAAACACCAAAACTCCATTGTTAAACACTACAAATCCATTGTTAAACACTAAAAGATCATTATTTAATTTTAACTTTTAACTTTTTATTGTTAAATCTACTAATCAAAATTTTGAATTTAGATTTGGAGATACAGTAGAGGTGTAAAAGTGTGGTGACCTGTATTTAATCCACATTGTCAAAATATAGTCTAGTTTCTTTCAACTATAACTGTGTTGGGATGCTTTCAAGCTCAAGGTCCTTATGAAATTCTCATTACACATGGTACTATCACTACACGAAAGTATGAAAATAATCTCAATACATAGTGTTCTTCAAAGAATTCTAAAGTTATTCCCCAAATGCCACAATTTGCACTCTTTTAACACTACTGTGTACCAGCAAATAAGAACCAAAACAATACGAAATGGCTGAAAAACAAGACTATAAAGGTTTTTCTATAGCCGAGAAACATCTAGACAATAAATCATACATACAACAATGTTAATATTGTTTTAATGAAAGTTTCCATACGTTTGTCCAAGAAAAATGAAATATTAGTGTTTAACAATAAAATATTAGTGTTTAACAATGGAATATTAGTGTTTAACAATAAAATATTAGTGTTTAACAATGGAATATTAGTGTTTAACAATGGAAATTTAATGTTTAACAATGGAAATTTAGTGTTTAACAATAGAAATTTAGTGTTTAACATATTTTTGTCCAGAAATGAAAAAATGTCACAATAAGTTATCTTAAAAAGTCTTGAAGTAAAGTAGAGATCCGTGGCTTTCTTCTCACTAAATTTCATTTTGTGGTAGAGATGTTTTTTATTTGCTTTAATTAACACTGGTGGCAGTGTGCTGTTTGGCGACCTTGAAACGGCCTCCTTTCTCCGTCATCTCCCTCCTAACCCTCAGTAAAGAGAATTGACCCGAACGAGTTTTTTAAATTTTTTTTCTTTTTTTAATTTTTGTATTTTTTTTATATATCAAAGGAGGTGTGGCGATAACAAAAAGGTTCTTTTTAGTTCTCCCAAATAACAATTGGAGCGTGCTTAGTTTAGTGGGTGCGCGCGTGCAATACTCCAGACACTTCCGCATGCAATGTATAAACAACCGATTTAAATTTTTGATTGTACTGTATATAAATGCTTTAATTGTTGTTAGTTTTTCGGTTTTTATTTGGTGAATCTTGATGTTTTTTATTGTTGAAAATTGAAATGTGGGTGGTTATTGTTTAATTCAGTTTTCATTGTTGGATTCTGACTTTTCTTTTCTGACCTTGTTGAAATTGTTGAGGTCTCATTTTTTAATTGCTCATTTGAATTTTTATTGTTCAACAATTATATTTCATTGCCAGAAAACAATGATCTGTATAATAAAAATTTATTGTTAAATGGTATAAAAAATTAAAAGTTCATTATTAAATCAAATAAAACTTTAAAAATTTCTTGTTAAATTACATTAAACATTAAAATGGTATATAACATTAAAAATCCATTGTTAAACACAAAATATCATTATTAAACGCTTAAAATCCGTTGTTAAACACAAAATATCATTGTTATAAACACAAAAAATCCATTGTTAATTACTTAAAATCCATTGTTAAACACAAAAAATCCATTGTTAAACACTTAAAATCTATTGTTAAACACTTAAAATCCAATGTTAAACACTTAAAATCCATTGTTTAATTTTAACTTTTCATTGTTAAATCTACAAAATTCATACCCAATTCATTTTTTCATTATTACCAATACATTTTTTAAAAAATTGTTGAACTTGAAATTACTCATTCAACAATAACATTTCCTTATACAAGAAAAGAAAACAACTATCATCATATTCTCTGCTTCTCCTTAAATTATTTCATTGTCAAAAATTCAACTTCTCATCACTGACCTCTGATATTTCCAATGAACTTTTTATTTATCTGTGATGCAGTGAAGCAAAAATTCAAATCCAACAACTTTTCCTTTAGCTAAAATGCTGACTCACCCAATTTCACCTCTCACTTTTTTTCACCAAAACCAACCTGCAAGGAACAGCTCACACCATCACCTACCTCACACCTTGACGGAAATCCGTGTTCTTCACCTCTTTATTTCACACATTTTCCAATTTTTTTCCCCTTTCCCTCAATCTCAATCTCAATTTTAACGGTTCCATAAATTAAATATCGAAAGCACAAAAACAGCAAGATCTCAAGATCATTCAATTGAACTAGAAACTTGAACTTAATCACTGCTGAATAAACATCTAAACTAGTCAAATCAATGTGCAGACGTTGTCAGGCTGTCATAGAGCCAAAGATGGCCGATTATGCAAAGAATTTGATGGATGATTATTTTGTGCGCATCAAAAGCAAATAAACACTAGGAAGTCTATACTAATTACTTTCATTCTAAGAAAATATGCAAATCCTAATTAATAATCATTATTGAGTGATTGGTTATGCTAATCAAGATCTGCATAAGTCTGTATCTTGCTATCTCGTTATGGCCGCACAACAATGAAGCCTATATAAGAAACTCAACATGCACTTAGAATGTATTAGAATGCTATGGAATGCCATACTGGTCTTAATTTGAGACAAAATAATGAAACTACCATATTTCTTTGAATAATACCCGCTCTCGATTATAAGCCGCATCAGAAACGGCTTGATTTTAATATAAGCCGCTGTCGATTACAAGCCGCACATAAATTTCAAGGAAATTTTTTTAATTTTAAAAGAAAAAACTAGGTACAAATACTAGATAAAATGACAAAATGCTGAAAAAATTGGTTAAAATATGCTAAAAAGCTTAAAAAACTATGTTAAAAATGCTGAAATGCTGAAAATACCGTAATCCAAAAAAGCTAAAAAATTCCAAACGTTACAATACAACCAATAGAAGCCGCCTTCGATTATAAGCCGCATCAAAAACAGCTTGATTTTAATATAAGCCGTGGTTATTATTCCAAGAAATACAGTATACTAAATATAGCTAATAGATAGTCTTCAAGCAACCGAATAATAACTCTATTGTCCCCCTTCCTCTCTACAATAATAAAAAAAATAACAATTTATCCCATCAACAACAGATAAAAAAATAGCAACAAAACATTCCATTGTACCTTGATTAAACATAGAATTAACAGTCACGACATGAGATGATAAAAACTGTTAAAAAAGATCAAAGATCATCTTAAAATCGCTCAATTCCATGCAAAACACCCGGAAGGGACAGTTTCATGACGTCATCGACCCATCACCCAATGAGAAAAGTGAAAGTTAACGTGGGTGTTCGAAAGGGTTCGATCACAATTCTCACAACTCTCACAACATTCACAACACACCGGTTGGTGGCGCCGTTTTCACGAGTGTCCTCACGTTACTAGGTCGTAACACACGTCGTGCGACACAAGTAGCGCATAACACACTCAGAGTTGAAGCCCGACTGGCGGTCGCAGTTGTCCCCTTTCGAACTTACCATGGCATTTAAGAACGTGTTGAGCGAGAATCCATACGATGCCATTTACGGTTACGGCGGTCATGCCAACCGCCGCCGCGGGGTGAAGAAGTTTTTCTCCGTCGATGATCTACGGAGGCCGAATTTGTACAGGTAAATTGACTGGTTAAAACAATGGAAAAAATGGTTTGGGTGGACAGGTGATAGTTTGCAGTGCACCGGATGTGCTAATTGCGTGGATGAAGTCATCGTGAGAAAGTGTCACTATCTGTTAGAATGACATTTGTCGTCGCCAGGGGGCGAAGATATTAATTAAATATTGTATGGTAGTGAAGCGATCGGGGTTAAAATTTGAAATGTCAGAGTTTAATAATGGGGTTTAGTGTTTAATAATGGAGTTTTAGTGTTTAACAATGAAAACTTAGTGTTTAACAATGAAAACTTGGTGTTTAATAATGAAATTTTGGTGTTTAACAATGGAAACTAGTGTTTAACAATGAATCTTTAGTAAAAACATCAAAACAATGACCTTCAAGGGTTTAACGACAATAAAATGTTAATGTTTTTAGTTAAAACATGATGTAACAATGACCTTTAAGGGCTTAACAATGAAATTTTAATGTTTAACAATGAAATTTCAGTGTTTAACAATGTTTTTTAGTGTTTTACATCATTTACCAATGAAATTTTAGTATAAAACAATAAAAGTCAAATGTAGTGAGTGATTGAGATTAGCCCGTACCGTATCGGAAAAAGTGGGAATTTGTTATGGGAGTTTTGGTGTTTGGTGTTTGGGAAAATTTGCAAGGTTGTGTGATTAGAATGCATTTTGAATTATAAAACAAACCTTGGAAGTGAACCACACCCTAGGGACCAATCCCCACCCCTTTAAATAGGTAGTGCGGCGAGAGTGCAGCCTCGATGGTGCAGAAGGTTAGCATTTGCTCCGCTACCACCAGCTGTTTGATGATAGGGGTTGGAGCCAGACGTGGCTACATAGGGTTTTAAAGGCGGGTGGAAGGTTGTGTAGGGTTGTTTTGTTATGTGTGAAATTAAAGAAAAAATTGAGAATGATAGAAATTTAGAGATTCAACAATAAAAAATCATTATTTAAAAATGCACTTTTAGGGTTTACCAATGGACTTTTTTGTGTTTAACAAGTGATAAACAGCATTTAATACTGAATTTGTAGTGATTCAAATCATTCAACAATGAATTTTTAGGGTTTTGGATCTTTAATAATGACCTTTAAGGATTTAACAATTAAATTGTAGTGTTTAACAATTGTTAAAACATTATGTAACAATGACCTTAAGGACTCAACAATGAATTTTTAGTATTTAACAATGAAATTTAGCGTTTAACAATGAAAGTTAAGTGTTTTACATCATTTAACAATGAAATTTCTGTATAAAACAGTGAAAAATCAAAATTCAACACAGAAAAATACCATACAAAGATATTAATACCTATAATTAAACTTAAAAAAATTCTAATCCCAATAAAAACTAATTCATATACGGAAAGAAAGCAAGGTCCGGCTTCTCTGCATAACTCACCTCCCATCATGTCATTGATAACTTGACTTCCCTGACCCACTCGTCTTCATTCATTATTCTAATTTATTGGAATTTTTTTAATACCTACCCTTTTTTTATATTTTTTCTTTCAATATATCTAACTCTAACATCAATACTATTAAATTTCATTTTGCCCTTGACTAAAATGACCGGTCGCCGCCCCTTTGTTTTTAGTCTCCATTTTTGGTTCTTGGCTTCTGGATAGTGCCCAAGGGCTATTTCTTTCAATTCTTATTTCTTCTCATTTGACTATCAATTTAGGCCGTCAAACTTGAGTTCAATAAGAACGATTTTAATCACTGCAAAAAATTATAATCCGATTTCACATTTTCTTTTTACAATCCCAGAATTCCATTGCTGAAATGTTCTGAATTTCTAGCTTCACAACATGAAAGAACTAATTAGTAAAAAATTACTAGATAATTAAAATTGTTTCAGTTGCTGAACATGAATTTCCAGTTCAGTTGTGTACATCCATTCACAACTGAACTGGAATTTGAAATTTTTGTTAAATGTGTTGAATTATGGGTATTGGGTTTAGATAAAAGTGAAAAATCCCTTTTGGTGTATTATTTCATGTTACATAACTGTCAACTTCGTTCTTTTTGACTTCGGTAACACTTTGGTACTTAGCAGGTCATATCTGGACACAGAGTAAGGGTCATTGGCTGCTGATCAGTTTGCTCCCCAGTTCGTCAGGGATTAAGTGCATAGTTCTTAACCTTTAACCTCACATGTTAAACCACAAGAGACCCAAGCACCAGTAAAAAATTCATAAAAAAATGCTAATCCGATTTTTATAAACCATGGCTGTATTCCTTGAAAATCATGAATTAAAAATTATAAACCATGTTTAAAGTCTCAAAAAAAATTTTAATAAAGATTTGGCAAAAAAACTGTGTTTTAGGGATTTTGTGAGAACTTATAAACTTATCTTATAACTTATAAGAGTTTACGCAAGGCTTACGTACTTATAGCAACTTATAAACTTATCTTAGTTATTAACTGAGAACTTATGGTAACTGATTTTTGCATGGCCAGTAAGTCATAAGTTTATTAAGTTCTGTTTCTGAAAAATTCCTTAAGACTTTAGCAAAAGCGACATTAGTACTTTTTGAAATGCCCATCAGGTGTCTCTACAAGTACTTGCCCTTTTTTCACGCATTTACGCATGTGATCCTGATGTTTCTGAATCTGATCAAGATCTTAGTGATACAGATGAATTTGAAGTTCAGGATGATGTAAATGATAGTTTTGACGTCATAGCTAAATTCGTGCATTGGTTGTCAGGCCCACTGTCACCATTTGCCAAAACTTTGTATACACCTCTAGGCCTACTTATTTAGTGAAATTCAACAGTTGTGACTAAGATACCCTTTCTTGCATACTCCTTCAAGAGTGTTGTATGAATAAATATATAAATAAAAATAAGCTTAAATATCATTTTCAATGCTAA
This sequence comes from Geophilus flavus, assembly GCA_034695885.1. NCBI lineage: Eukaryota > Metazoa > Arthropoda > Chilopoda > Geophilomorpha > Geophilidae > Geophilus > Geophilus flavus. Next base: position 1,989 of record JAQFZO010002724.1, on the reverse strand, counting down.
ACCTTGGTTTGGTTTGTAAAGAAGTTTAGGTCATTGGTAGCAAGTAAAGCCGTTCCAATCTGTCACTAGAACCACGCACAACATTTTTCTGACATACCATAAGATACAACATTCCTATTTTTACACAAACCTAAGACATGACTATTAATCTTAACATACTGTATACAAATCTTTCCATTGTGTGAGGCAACCCACTAATATACCAAATGGTAAAAAAGATGCCACTGGCACAACCAAAATGGAAAAGCAAACTGAAAATTCAAATAACTTTCATATGAATGAAAGGAGAAGGAGGAGAAGCCAACCCTTAAAGGATTGAATGATATGATAAGGAAGACCCAATTGGGCTTTCTGTCAGTGCAAAGACAAATTCCAAGTCTTTAAGAGAGGAAAGTGTTGATTTCTCTTTGCCTGGCTTTACTGGAGAAGGGGCAGTGATGATCTGTCACTGTCAACTTCCAACTGCCATATACATGGACTCAAAATATGTATTATTTATGGGTTTTTGTAACATTCGCAACATTCCTCAAAATAAAACCAGCAGAAAGCAAATACCAACTTGTGGTAAAGGCAAATTTATTACCGTAAGTCAAATGAAATTTACCAGAGGAAAACCGCAAGCGGTAAAAAAGCCCTGATCAATAAGATCTAATGGGTCTTCGGGTTGGGTGGGTGCGCTTTTGCGATGCCCAATCTGGTGAAGAGTGGGTGGTTTCAATCTGACCAAAGTAACAAATCCTGTCTTTGGTCACTTCGGAAACTGAATCGACCAGCTTGATGGTGGGGGCATTGAGGAAACATTGCATTGTGTTGGATGATGAAATGAAGCTGAGGATTCTGGGGTGGGTGGGCACTTTAACCCCTCGCCATCCCAGGGGCTCCACATCATGTAATAATGAATTTTTAATGTCTTACATTATTTAATAATAAATGTTTAGTTTTTTACATCATTTAACAATGAATTTTTATTGCTCTACATCATTTAAGCTTAACAATGAAAGTTTAGTATTTTCTCATCATTTAACAATGAAATTTTGGGATATAACAATGACATTTTAGGGTTTAACAATGAAATTTTAACATTCAACATTGTTTTTAGTGTTTTATATCATTTAACAATGAAATTTTGGGTTATAACAATGACATTTTAACATTCAACAATATGATTTTAGTGTTTTATATTATTTAACAAAAACATTTTGGCATATAACAATGAAATTTTAAAGTTCAACAATGAATTTTTTGGGTATATAACAACAAAATGTTGGTGTTCAACAAAGAATTTTAGAATGATTTTAAGATTATAAGTAGATTTTTTGCGATTTCTAAGGATTTCTGTAATTTTGACAGGCTAGCCATTTTTAAAAAAATATTTCATCAAAGATTTGGGATTTTCACAAACTTTTACACCATAAAAATAAAATCAAAAAAAAATTTTTCACAAGTTAATTTTCCACACTTCTGCCCTTACCATATCAGTATCACAATACAATATTGTTCTATCACCACTAATCTTCCTTCCCCGTTACACCTTGTTGATATTCATTTAATTTAAACGTGTCACCTGGAAGAACTCAATTAGCCCCGATTCGTGTCAAGTAAATTCCAAAACACAAACTTGACGGAAGAAACATGCACAAAACCCACAATGATGCATTGTTCGAGAGTGCGTGCTAAACCCGCGGAACGCGTGACCACGAACGCTCGAGCGCAACCGCCTAGTGGGCGGTGTAGGAACGCGGATTCGACCTTGCTTCCACATTTTTACAACGCACTCTATGAACGTTTTTGCGCAAAATTGCGCCAAAATACAAGCGTAACGTTCCGTGGCGTGGACTGTGGAGGAAATTTTCTTTCGTCTGGAATTGAGAATTGATGTTAGCAGGCAACAAGGTCAGTGGGCACGCGCGCCAATTTCCGCGTGGGATGACAACGTCATCGATGAATGCGCACAAATCGATTTATTTGATGTTGATGCGTATCTGGAGG
>JAQFZO010002723.1:0-11411 GCA_034695885.1 Geophilus flavus | reverse complement strand
GGAAAAAGTAGAACTTTATTTCAATCGTAGCTTAAAATCTAAAGTAAGTTACTACAAACTCGTCAAAGACCTTAATATTATTATACATAATTTTTTTTTGGGTTTAGGACACACAAATTGAGCGAAGCCGTCTGAATTATTTCTTCTTAAAAAGACTCGAAACAAAGGTGGGATGCGATTTGACGCAAAAAGAAGAATTAGGCGCTGTTTATAGCGAAATCGACTTCAACGGGCTGAAAATAGAAAATACTCAATTTATGGAAAAGGTGGAAGAAAAAAACCAAGTTCTGTTGACAGTCAAACATCATCTGAATTTAATGTTACAACTGCTTAGACAACAGAAGGTAATTCTCACAAGCTGTTATTGGAACTATTCAATATTCCCAATTCTAATGGGGATTATCAATTGGAATGAGTTGCAATTGAGCGAGTTATAACTGACCGTTTTCCGAGAAAAAAAAATATTTTTCTTATTTGATATTTTGGCTAGAAATAGTCAAAAAATTTCACTATATTTAGGCAAACCGAAAGCAGGAAAAAAATTTTTTTTACTCTTCAGCTTCGTTATGGCATAGCAATATTTTGAAATCGACCACGGAGCAAATTAAAAGATAGTTGCTATGCAGTGAAGCTTGCTGACTATCATAAAATAAAAATAAATGTCAATTCTCAATTGAGTCACTAAAAACTGTACAAAAGCACCCACAATACCAAAATCCTCGCAAAATTAAGGGGAAGTGCTTAAATAAAATGTGTGTACGAAAACGATTGTCCGTGAAGACAGCCAGCCCTAAGAGGTCTGAGCTAAATGCAGCGCTTTCTGTTCCTACTCGCTAAATATGCAATTTGTTAAATTGGGACAGTAAAAAAAATTCACTTACTAATACAACTTAATATTTTTGCAACTCATTATACATTTACAGATGAAATTGCAACAATTAACAACGCAAGATGAAAATCTGCACAAACAAATTGCGTCGCAAAAATTAAACATTGCTGCTATTAACAGGGAAATTGGTGTGGTCACAGAGGTAAAAGTCTACTAAAATTCCACCAACAACAGATGTAAAAAAAAAATTTTTTTAATAGAGTAAAAATAAAACCTTGAGAGAAGTTAACTACTACCTGTATCAATTGGAGAATTACAAAGTTCCTGACACGATGGACTACATCAATTTACAAGCCGAGGTTTTCGAGCTTAAGAAATTGATCACTCTTTGGCAACGCCGCGTTAACACCGCCGAGGTGAGTAGAATTTTTGTCATTTACTCTTCCTTAAAAATTTATTTGCAAAGTTTTGTTCGTAAATATAATTTTTTAGCACGCATACTTTGGAAAGGCAAAATTACTTAAAGGTGGAAGAAAAAGGCAAAAAGAACAAGCTTTTTATTGAAGATTATCACTGTCAGCTTACCAACTTATGATACAAAGCACAACTATTGTATCAAACTGACGACTATTCAGTCTTGGACTTCAAATTCTTAAATACTTAAATTCCTTTTACTACCGTACTGGATTTAAGTAGATAGAGAATTTTAAGAAGTGATGATTGTAATAATGTACTGAAAACATCCTAAAACAATGTCAACAAAAGAAAATAAAACATTGATGTATCAAGCAAAGCAATGCTGTTCTTGCTTTATTTATTTATCCTTTTATTGTTGGTTAAGAGAGTGCGTTCTTTATATTATTATAGTTCATCAGTATTTAAGGTTTAGTCATTGTAGTTAGTCATATAGTTTTAAGGCTGTGCTATTATTTTTTTTTCTTTTATTTTTAAGTTTTTATGTAATTTTATTTACCGAATCAGTATTATGTTTATTGGCTTCGCAAACCGGTGCTAAACTACAGTGTTTTATTAAATATGAACTTTCTAGAAAGACTTCAACTTGTAGAAAAGTCTAGGCAAGTCCTAACGCATGTGTTAATGATTTCATTTGATTTTGTTTTATTGCTAAAACTCATCAAGTTATGCAATTCAGTTATTAAAGAACAAGTAATATTTAACCTTTTAGAGAACTCAAAGAACGATTAGGCCAAGGAATTTTTTTCTGGGATGAAAACGTATTATTGTATGCTGGGCGAAAAGAATTTGGCCAAAGAGAAATCGAAGATGATTTGGACTCTCAGGATGAAATAAAACTGACAAAATTGATTAAAAGAGTAAAGTAAAATTTTCTCGGTTATTTTTTTTTGCCTTTTAATTTCAAGTTAAGGACGTAAAATTCACTTTAGGATTAGCGCAGAAAACATAGCAAGCGAGAACAAATTGCTGGAAAGATATCTAAATACTTTTGCAGTAGAAGTTGATTTGTTACCTTCTGATACTGAAGACACATCATATGCTGATGCTGAACACAAAGCAGACGATAAAGTAGGAGACAAAGCTGAAGACAAAGCAGACGAATCGAATATGCGGCAATTTAGATTATCAGCAGAATCATACACGGAGTTAAAAGAAACTATTGCTATTATGACGTCTCTAGCAAATTCAGCGGAATTAGGGATTACTAACTTAACATCTGAAGACAAATGCGACATTGCATCTTTGCAAATAAAGAATCTGACTGAGAAACTGATTAAACTGCGCAGCAAATGGTTCAGCAAAATAAACCCGTTCAAAGTTATTATAAAAAGAATCTAGATTACGTATTTATTAATCCTTTTTATGGACTAAACAAAAATCTTTTTTCTTCAGATTAAACTGGATGGGATTGCAGATATTAAAAAGTCATTAGATCAAGAATTTTCCAAATTTAAACGCCAAATACTGAAACTTAGCGTTTCTCCAGATACTGGAAAGATCGTTTTAAGTAACGTAAAATATTATTTCAATCGCAGTGTTGGCCTTAAGGTTATTAATTTATAGGAACTCATGTTGCTTAAGTTTAATATTAACATTTTTGAGTTTAGGAGACACAGCTTAAACAACACCGTATTCAATACCATATTTTTAAAAAAGAAGAGAAAAAATTGGATGCTATCAGAAGAAGCAAGCAAAGCGCCCTCATTGCTTATGTCGAAGTCGACTACGAAAAAATTAGAATCGAAAATGATCGGGCCGCCAAAGAAGTCAAAAATAAACACGGATTTGTGTTGTCGTCCAAGCGGCATCTTAGTTCTTTAGTGCAACGACTAAGGCAGCAAAATGTAAACAAAATAATATTAATATACACTAATTTAAAAACCTAATTTCTAATATATTTATAGGATAAATTGCACCAACTGAGAATACAACGTCAAAATTACCTCACGATGATAACAGAGCAAACAGAAAATATTGCTTCTCTTGATACAGAGATTATTAAAGAGACTGAGGCAAAAATTCAAACATTAACTTGTTTGCTAGATGATGTTTATAGTTTCATTCATTTGCATAGAATGCAAACAAAATTAAAAGGGATGTCTTACACCGCAAATTAAATAAGGATATGTACGTAGTTCCTGAACTTAACAACTACATCAGATTGCAAGCTGAAGTATTTGAGCTTAGAAAACTAAATAACCTGTGGCAACGTCGTGTCACCATTGCGCAAGTGAGTAAAATCATTTTCTTTTCTTTTAAAGACTTTTAAATACAAAAAATGAATATTTTGTTAAGCGCTCGTACAACGAAAGGATTAGATTTATTAAAGACGGAAGAAAGAGGCAAATAGAACAAGCTTTCGATTGAAGATTGCAATCTTGATTTTGTTGCTATAACCAGGCAAAAGGCGATCATAATGACTATTACTTGAATACTCAGAACCGTGCTTTAAATTCTTACTTACTTATATCCCTTTAATTTCGGGATTTAAGTAGATACGGAATTTTATTATTATAAATAAAAAACATGTATGTACTTTGATATCGTCTTCAAAAAAATAAATAAATAGATGCATCAAGCAAAGATGATTGTTAATTTTTATTGTTAGTTTTAAGGACAATGTTCTTTCTCCATATTTAATGTTCACTCATTTTACTTATGAAATACGGAGTAATATTTAATAAGTCAGTTCTTTTTATTCGCAATTTATGGTGAAATATACAATGGGGATTCGGCAAAACTCGCAGAATTAAATGAAGATGAGTTATTTATGTCGACGTATTTAGAATTATGGAGATTTGTTGAAGAGACAAAGAATAAGGTGAGAGATGTGAATTCTGGATGAGTAAGTTGGTTTAATCTGCAGAGACGTTAAGGATCAGATAGGCAAAGAAAATGTATTATTGGAAAAATATACCACATATGCACACACTGCAAACAAAATCAAAATCACACGAATGACTTGAAGACCTTCCGCCAGAGAAACAAGAGTAAAGTTTTTTCCAATAGAACCAGTAAATTTGCCGAAGCCCCGCCCCAGGTCCAGCAAGACCAAAATATTACCGAATATTCATCCGATCCGAAATAAGTAAATTTATGGAAAAAGAAGCTTTCTTTTCATTAGAACAAAAATGTGAAATTAATGCTGCTGAAATTGAAAATGTTAAAGAAAGACTATACACCTACTCCACCAGGATTTTTACACTTCTGTTATCCCGTTAAAAGTATAATTTAATCGATCAACCTCGACTATTATTGTATAGATAAAATTAGAAGAGGTTATTTCTGCGACATCAGGATTTACAACTGGGCAAAGCGGATTTCTATTGTGATGTTTTGAGAGATGGAATAAATGTTGGGATATAGGGAAAGTGGTGTTGGAAAGAATTTTTACGAGAAACTTGCATTCATGGCAGTATGTTTCACGTGAGTTTTACGTCTAATTTAGATCTTAAAGTTTTAAAATGTTTATTTTTGAGGCAAATGCAATTTTGGCGTACAATCTGCTGTATTTTATCCCAGGGCTTCGACCCATTATGCCTTAAGGCGCGATGTGTATGACGGTGCAGTAGAAATGCTGCGTGAAGCTGTTTCTCGTATTGGCGAGTTCTGTAATTGATATTACACAATTTTAACCTCAGTTCCTCACGTCGAAGCAGAAAACATTAATGAGAAAATGAAGATTAATGGAGAAGCGCTCACAATTGCAGCCAATAGCGAAAGTGGCTGCCCTGCAGCATCTCAAGAAATTCAATCAACTTAGTTACCAATAAATTCGTATACATTATATTGTATGTGGTTCTTTTTACTGTACATATTTGTATATATTGTATTGGAAAACTAAAGGAGGCAGGAGATAAAAATAAAAATTATAATTAAAAAAAAACAGAAGTACTTGCGAGGTAGTCAAGAAAACAAGAAGGGTAATTTGTGGGAAGACGCCCCACCTAAGCACTTTTCGGTCTGCCAAACATTTAATTTTACACTTAGAGGTGAATTTTTTGTTTTAAAAGTTAGTTCAGTACCTTAGGTATTAGGAAAAAAATACCAGCCTGCTTAAATTTGACTGTTTTTTATTAATATTATTTTTTGAAAAACCTTTACAAATGGGGCATCTTCCACAATTTTTTGTGGAAGATGCCCCATTTGCATTATACAGTACACTACAGTTAGGGTCTACAGCTCTAGGTTAATTTGTGGGAAGATTCCTCACCTAAGCACTTTTCGGTCTGCCAAAAATTTAATTTTATACTAGAGATAAATTTTTTTTTTAAAGTTAGTTTATTTACTTGGGAATTAGGAAAAATACATCGCCTTTCCTCGACGGATCCCCTCGAAGGCGCGATGCCGGCGGCTAGAGTGGCTTGTGTACGGCATCGAGTGTTAAAAATATCACGTCGCTTAATTGTCACTGGCACCCGCTCTCATGTCAGTGATCATGGCCCAAACTCTTTGTTTTTGGTGACTGCTTTTTTGTAAAAAAATATTTTTAGTATGTTAGGAGTGTTGTTAAGAAATAAAACAGGTATCCATTGGTCAGAAAAAAATCAAATTTTATTTCTAGCTTTTAAAAATCAAAAAAATTTTAATTAGGAGCTGAGTTATTGGGCTCGGAACTTTGCTGCAAAATGCAGCTTTCGCCCATGGAGCTCAATGGGCTTTTCAGTATGCCAACAATTCTTAATAATTTTTTAAAAATTGTTTTTAGCATTCTTTAACAATTACAAAATAATTCTAACAATAGTTTTTAATATTTTTTAAGCAATTGTTGTTAATATTTTTTTAATGTAGTTATTTTTAAATTGCTTTTAATAATTTTTGTAATTTATCTTTAATTGTTTTCATTTAAAATCTTTTCCAATTTTTATCTGTAATTTTGAGAGTTTGGAAAGTATAAGTCTAGAAAATTAACATCAGGTTTGAAATAATTTAATCGGAGTTCAGTAATTTAAATGACTAAGTTTTGCATATTTCATGACAGAAACTTTTGGAAAAGATGGAAACGAATAAAATGACGAGTTTGAAGTTTGGATGAAGAAAAGAATGCCATCATGACAAATTAGTTAACTGACATAACCAGTCAATAATTAGTCTTTAGTCTCAATTCTAATAAGATTTACCAACAAATTTTTGTTAGTTCTCAATTATAAAATTAACCTGATGCTGAAAACTTATATTTTTTGATCTTCTGAAGAACAAATTATTCAGGTTACTCAAAAATTAAATTTTAGTCCTAAGTTTCACACTTTCTTTCCAACAAATCCTGTCTGCAAGGTCATGAACTTATCCTTTCCCTGGTATAGCCATAGCCCCGCTTATCCTAGACATAAACAGCCGCAGGGAAAAAGTTTGTAAAAGCCATTGTAAAGCCAGGGTACACCCTGGCAGACCCTGGTGAAAGCTAAAGTATTCACAGGCTGAACAATACAGTTAATCAACGGTATTTGTTCACCCTTTGAACTTGAGCTTCAACCCTGCAGGTGTGTTTGAGCTTTTAATTTAATTACTGACACCTGATTGACTAAACTTGTTTACATTCACAAACAATAATACGACATTTTACTGCTTCTTCTAAATACTACTCCGTAAAAAGTATTTTCAACACATTATTTATGTGCAACCATACAGATTCCAGACTTCCAAGCTTCATGTCTGAGAATGACAACATAGAAGCCAATCAAACTCATTTATTAAGACACACTGGAGAAAACTATTTAAATATCAGATCGTGCGGAGAATCGAATTTGTTACCAAATTATTTCGTCTTTTATGACGATTTTTATCGTTTTTCATTCGATTTTTACCAAATTTACTCTTTTTATGACGATTTTTATCAATTATCTAACCATATTTACTGAATAATAGAGAAAAATTAAAATGGAGTAAAAGAAACTGCAAAACTGGGAAAAAGTCACTTTTTATGAATAGTCCACTTATTTCTAGAATTATTGGAACTCCAACACTATTTCCAAGAAAGGGGTGGTCAATGGTCACAGACAGAGACAGGGAGGGGAGGCTTAAGACAATGACCAATGTCACATGACCATTCCAACTCATCCCTTTCCCAGGCCAGGTAATCCCTGGCCCACGGCCACATGTTAGTTTTACAGGGGGTTATGGTTTTACATTTAAACAGCAACAAACAACAGCTCTCCTTCCTTCACCACTTGTTGCTTCTATAGCCATAAAAATGAATAATTCCTTGTATGAAGACGTCGAGGGATTGTGTTGTATTAACTATACATCAGATAACAAGTGAGTAACAATAATTTATCGTGTTGATCATTCTTTTTTTAAATCTGTCTGTGTTTTTTGCAGATGTTTGGTGGTAGGAACTATGAATGGGTTGAAAATTTTTGACTTGAACATGAGATCCATCAAAAATGGCGGCCAATTGCAGGTTTTGCATGAAAAGGGTAAGATTTTACAGTTAGTGTTTATTTTGCAAATTTTTTTAATTACATTAATATTTGTTTTTCAAATTTTAAACTTTTTTAAACTGTACAAAGTGTAATCAGATCTGGGATATTTGGTGACATTTCCAAAATTTTCACTAATTTTTTACTGTTTTTTTTCCGCCTAATTTTTACCAATTTTATTATTTGATCAGATTTTTATACGGAGTAGTTTTTATCGTTGTAATCGATCGAATCGATTGAAAAACTGAAAATCCATCAGACTAATAAAAAAAAGTCTAAAATGCCATCTGATTGACGAAGATTGAATGTTATATTCATGTTAAACAGTAAAAATTTATAAAAATCAGGTAGAATGACGGCAAAACAAAGCACAAAACTTCAGACCTCATACAAAAGTGAGTGCGCACGACCGACAACACATCTCCGAGTCTAAGAGAAAACAAATAGTCAGTCCAGTATTTAGTTCATCCCTTTGAAAGCTTAGATTTGTAAAAATCAACAAAAAAAAACACACACACACTGCATAAAATCCCATGCTAAACAACAAGTTTCAAAATTAGAAACTCAAAACAACAGTCGAAATCAACCATAAAATCCCAAAACACCAGGAATCCACCTTTTGCTTTTACATTATAAATTCATACATACAAACAAATTAAACTTTATTATCGCTAAATATTACTTTTAAATGCCAAAAGTAGGATATGGACCATACTTTGTTTTTTTTTATCGGTTACTAAAGATTTCGCAGGATAAAAAAATATTTTATGAATTAAAAAACCCATGTTTATGTTCACTGTAGAACAAATGGGACCTCCAGTATACTGACTATAAATAGTAATATCAAAATATAGTCAGTAATTTTTTTGAAAAAAATAAAAATATAATTCAACATCTCCAGAATTTGGTTCCCTATATATGGCTCTGATGGAATAATTACAAAAAAATTTTTATTTTCAGCCAATGAAGACTTTCACGCGGTCGAATGGATTCCAGGATTCGACAAATTTCTGACAGTGTCATTCAAACACAGACAGAAATTTAAAATACACAAAATCAAGAAAATGACCCAAAAAAAAATTAATTGTGACACACGACAAAAAATCTTCACCGACAAAGTGAAAAGCGTAAAACTGAATAAAAATGTAAGTATAGTTGTTGTTGTTTGTTGTATTGTATCAAAAGTAAATAATAAAACTTTTTCATTTTTATTTTATTTAGCACATAATCATATGTTTTGAAGAAAAAATTGAAATCTACAGCAGCGATAACAAGTTTATTCACGTCCTCGGCGACTTACCGAAGAACGAGGTCGGTTTGGTCGCTCTGTCTGACAAAGAACCGTCTTTGATCGCCTACCCTGCTTGTGCCAGTTGGGGCCATCTACAAATTTTCAATGCTGAAAGCTTGGTAACATGTTATAATTAGTAGGAAATTATGAATTTGGTTGTTTAACATTTTTTGTTTAATTTTTATTAGGAAAATGTCTCATTTATCAACGCCCACAATGGAAAATTAGCAGGATTTGCATTTAACCAGACTGCAACCTTGTTGGCAACAGCTTCGGAAAAGGGAACTGTGATTCGTGTGTTTAAGGTAGAAGACGGCGAGAACCTCACAGAATTCCGTCGTGGCCTTGCGCGGTAAAATTGAAATCGAATTTGATGTCTGACTTGATTAATAATTTTTTAAATATTCCATTAGATATGTCAAGATCCACAGTCTACGCTTCAGCGAAGACTCAGAATTTGTGTGTGTGTCAAGCAACACAGAGACCGTTCACGTCTTCAGGATAAAAAAACACCAGGAAACTAGTCATTCGCCTACATGGAGTTTCATTACTAATGCCATAGCATGGATGACGGGACAAAATATTCCTGCGAAAAATTTCCAGCAAGACAGAGCATTTGCCACCGTGTTGTTGACAAAACCAGGCAATGTAACCAACTGCACCATTTCTGGGTAAGATGTCGCTCAAAAACCATACAAGGATGTGGAAATTATACAGAAATCAATTTTATTAATTTGTTTTTAAAAAATAGAACCGAAAAACGAAAATATGTACTTGTGGCATCTTCCGATGGTAACTTGTACGTTTACGATTTAAACCCCTACGGTGGAGAATGCTTGTTCCGAAGAAAATTAAGGTACGTTTGATGCTACAAAATTACTACGTTTACATGCAAAAACCAAAATGTAGAGTAAAGATTGCTAAATTTGGTCATTCATTAATATAATCATCCATCCTTCAGGTTTTACGAACATGTAACAGACACAGATACAGACGATAGTTTCGACATGATTGACGAAAGAGACTGCGAAGAAGAAGAGACGGACAGTGAATGAAACATAAACTGAAAATAGCAAAGGCTGATTGAAGATTGACCGACTGTGATTTCTTGCTCATAAGAAATGTATGCTGTGTGCCTTCTGTAAATAACTATTTACAAGATTTCTATGTTCATAACCATAATCATTTTTAAATTATTGTACATAAATTCATATAAAAAATTTAAAAAAATAAATAAACAACAAATACATATTTATTCATATTCAAAATGTTTACTTGAAAAAAAAAACCAAAAAACTATTTTTGATTAAATAAAACGACCATCATCTTATAGCAACATTTTATAAACTAATGTCGATGTAAGCCTTAAAAATCCATATGACTGGTAATAATTAAATTATTATTATTACTATTACTATTACTACATATGGTACTACTAACATTTTAAAAAAATGTAAATTTGAAAGATCTTTCCTAAATGACTTGGAAGCCAACAATAGGCACCTGTTGACTAGGTGTCGAATTACACACTTTTTAACACATTACATACAAAACAATTTTATAATTCAACTATTAAAAACAAATCAATCAAATATTGCACTTAGTAAAAATTAATCACATTCACTACAATAAATTTCAATATAAAAACTGACAAATATTAATTAAAATCACTAAAAATCACTCATTAAATCACTTCGTAATCACCCAGAATCGACAGTTAGTAATCAGACAACTCTTGTGCAAGAAAATATTTATTGTTTTAAAGAAATAATGAAATCAATCTCATAAAACAAATTTTTCCTTTCATCTTTTGTTTCTGTAGTTTTTATTTAAAATGAAATTCGAGTTTTTATTGAACAGCAAAAATGATTGAGAAATTCCGAGGTTTTATTCAACCGCAAAAATGAGAAATTCGTTCGCGTTTTTATTCGACAAAAATGAGAAATTCCGAGTTTTTATTCAACTTTTATTTTAAAAAAATCAACTTACTTGTTAGTTATTTGGAGAGTTTTCATTTTTGCTCCCATCTTCTACAAAAACTAACATTAAATCCAGTTTTTCTCAAAATTATTCCATACCGTACTGTATTAAAAGATATCAATTAACAAATTTTTATAGTATCCGTAATATAACGGTTCTTAAAGTGTGAGAATGACATCGAAACAGGAGTTAAAAGGTCAAATTTAATGGTACCATAAGATTCAAGCGAACACTATTTCGTATCCTGCATGAGAGTATACAATTGCACAATGGGTTTTGCTTGATTAATGGCAAATAATTTTTTATTACATCCTTTATTCCAAATAGCATATATTGCGTACGAAATCAAGTTGTAACTTATACTAAGCCCACAATTACAAACGCTCATACATCATACCGGTAAGAAAATTTTTTT
>JAQFZO010002722.1:0-11412 GCA_034695885.1 Geophilus flavus | reverse complement strand
TAGTTAGGGTGTGAAGTTCCGGTATTTTTTTATTTTTCCTACAAATTGCCAATTGGTGGCATCCAGTTGTCTCGAGTCACAACTATCACACATCTGGACCCAAGTGACAGGATGAGGAATTAAAAAAAAATCTAAAGACAACTCAAACAAAGGGAATTTTGCCCTAACTAACATTTTCCATGGAAATAAGTTATTCGACCCCAAAATCCCCCCCCCCCCCCAAAAAAAAAAAAAAAAAATCCTGAATTTTTCCATACCTGCATCATTTTCCCATGAAATTACTTTTTACTACCCCCAATTTACACCACCAAAATAAAACTAGATTCCTTCCACCCCTCCCCCCCCCCCATTTTTAACTGGTTTTTACCCATAAACCACTACTTTTTACGCCATTCTGGTAATCAGCATTTGGCCAAATATTCGGAAACCAAATACAAACAGTTCAAAAATCTTCAAAAAATACCAAATGCATACGAAATAATATTCGACCCACCTCTAATTTTTCTAATTACAAACCACCAGGATCTATAAGAGAATGGAAATTCATACAGAAATTGTTTGAAAAAATTTGAAAATAGTTCGGACATAGCGGAAAATCATTGGAAATCATCAGAAATCATCTGAAAAACGTTCGGAACTTTGGAAATCAATTGATAATCGTCTAAAAATCTTCATAATTGGCTGAAGTGTGTGAAAACGACTTGGAAATTGTCAAAAAAGTAGTTGGAAGAATGGGGTAAAAAGTAGTGACTTTGGGGGTAGAAAGTTAAAAATTGTGGGTATAAAAATGGGGTAAAATCTAGATTTTTTGGAGGGTGTAAATTGGGAGGAGTATGAAAAAGTTATTTCATGGGAGGGAAGCACGTGTGGGAAAATTCGGAGTATTTTGGGAGGAAAAGCAGGGAATTTCATGGGTCAAATCCTCTAAATTTGTCCCCTCTATAACTCTTCAATTCCAAATTCAACAGAAAATTGTTAGAAAATAAAACTTTTAAGTCGGAACATTAGTGCGACCCTGTAGCGAGCGATAAGCGCGTGTTAGTGAAGGGTACGCAGGCGTAGATGATGCGAAAGTGATCTTTTGCGCCTGGCTTAAGCTTTGCCTATTAGCGAGCCCGTGCTCTTGTTGATGCTGGTTGTTCCAATGGTAAATTTCGATCTTTCCTTTCCACCGACCTTCTCTTCCCTTCCCTTCTCTTCTCTTCTCGTGCAGATTAACAACAAGAGAGCATCAGACATCAGTGGCGAGCTGGCAAAGAGCAATGTTAGATCGAGGCGGGAGAGAGGTGATCCCGCGATACAAATCCCACCATCAATTCCTTCCACCAACACACCAATTGGATTAAGCTTAAGTATGATGGAATGATCGGCCACACCTTTTCTCTTACCTTCAAAAACCCCCATCATCAACACTTTTTTCATTATGTCAAACAACTTTTTTATATTTTTTTATTAATTATGCATTCAAAACTTTTCCACTACAAGTCGATAATTTCACGATCCGTCATTCTTAAGTTTACCCTACATCGCTTTTTAAGTCTCTGCAGCCATTTTCGAACCGGATAAATTTTTTAAACAAACTGGCAGACTTGCGTCGGAGGTGAAATTCAATCCGAGTCTGTAGTGGTGCAGACTGTAAACTTGATTTATGTGGTCGTAATCTTATTTCTCTGTTTTCTTTCATACTCGTCCTCTAATTTAATAACGCGCGAAAAAAAAAATTTCAAAAATCATTCACAGAGTTCTTAAATTTGTTGCTCGGACCACCACGCACATTATTTTCGTCTGGACTGCACGGAGTGGAGACTTTGCTATTTCTCCTAATAGAGGGCACGAGAGTTACACGAGTGCCGCGAGTTTCACCCCGCAAACCTTAAGCTAAGACCCTGTAATAAACAACATTGTATGTAGAATCGTATAACAGGATTTGGTCCATTTAATTACATTACGTAACACCATTACTGAATTACCATTTTTTTTTATCTCACACCCTTAATCCTATTCTAATCCGTATTTTATCCCATTAAAAATTTCAATAGGATATCTTTTCACTTCAAGGCAGAAAGGCAATGACGTCACTCGCTTTTCCATGAAGTTTTGTAAAAATCCTTCAAATTTTCAAAATTTCCCATTAAATTTTCTACACATACTCCAAATTTTCAAAATTTTCTGTCAAAATATTCAATTTTCTTAAATTTTTCAAAATTTCTCATCACATTTTCAATTTTTTAAAATTTTTTCAAATTGTTTCATCAATTTTTCAATTCTCTCAAATTTTTTAAAATTTTCTCATCTAATTTTCAATTTTTTCAAATTTTTTCAAATTGTTTTATCAAATTTTCAATTTTTTTAAATTTTTTTAAATTTTCTCATCAAATTTTCAATTTTTTCAAATTTTTTCAAATTGTTTCATCAAATTTTCAATTTTTTTAAATTTTTTCAAATTGTTTCATCAATTTTTCAATTTTCTCAAATTTTTACCATAAAATTTTGTAAAATTCCTTCAAATTTTCAAAATTTCCAATCAAATTTTCTAAACATCAAATTTTCAAAATTTTATCAAAAAAACTTTTAATTTTCTCATATTTCTCAAAATGTTTCATCAAATTTTCAATTTTTTCAAATTTTTTCAATTTTTTCCATCAAATTTTCAATTTTTTCCATCAAATTTTTAATTTTTTCAAATTTTTTCATCAATTATTCAACAGACTTAGCGCAATTCCGTACGACTGTTTTACAACAACGACAAACAGAAAATGCGTGAATTCCATATTGTGACGTCACAATGTCGTTACATCTTCAATTTTCATTTTTTTCAAATTTTCTTATCAAATTTTCAATTTTTTCAAATTGTTTCATCAAATTTTCAATTTTTCCAAATTTTTTCATCAAATTTTCAACTTTTCCCTAGACACACACACACACACACAAAAAAAAGATTTTTTCGACATAAAAGAGAAAAACATTAGTACCATAAAGCATTCCTTAATACATTTTGAATCTAAGCTGAAAAGCTTGAATGACAGAACAAGGTGTTGCATTTGACTACCATACGTAAAAACATTTTGATTCCTTTAACTCTTTAAACCAAATTTAAAAAAAAAAAAAAAAACCCGCCCCGAAAATATTCTTTTTTTCTCAAGCGTGAAATGAGAGGCCCAGAAGTCTCTTCTGCGCCATTCATTATTAACAAAAGACGAATCGAGTGTCAGAACGAGTTATCCGAAACGGGTTCCTTAATTACCACAATAATTGCTCGAACTTGCAACCCATTCATGCACAAATTCAAAGCTCGGATTTCTCTGCCTTTCAAACCTACTGCAAGCTTCTCTGCCGTACACGGCGCCTTTAATTGCAAGATGCACTCAACTCGAAGCACCGGCCATCAACTACTTTGCACCCTCAATTTTTCATCGACTTTACATATTGCTACATTGAAGCGCCCTTTAAAAATCCTCCTAATAACTTGTCTTCACGTGATGAGGGTTGAATTGAGTGTAGCCAGCTGTTGTATAATGAAGGAAGGTCAAATCGAGAGTATGCGCTCTTCGAGCCCAATGTGCCTTTTGCGGTCTAATGCCTGCCTCGAGTGGCTAGAAATGAGTTTGGGACATTTTATTAGAGCCGTGTGAGGTCACCAGTTCGTTAGCGTAGTAATTAAAAACGCTAAGTACACAAACTTAAAACATAACCCACTGTTTCCTACCTGAATTACGATATGTGGCGTGGTGCGTGCGACTTTGCAAATGAAAAAATTTCACGATGAAAGAAAGAAAGAAAAAAATTTCGCCAAAAAGGAAATTTTAATAAGCAAAGATGGATGATGATTGTATTTTATGAATCACGACAGGAACGAGACAAATCATTGCACAAATGTTTGCAAGCTCGTGTAATAAATTCCTGCTTATTTTATAGCGGACGATAAATTCTTATATATATACTTGAAAAAACTAACTAAAAATAAAAGAAAATTTTTTTTGTTTCTGTTCTTTTATTTTAATGATTTGTGTACCACCGAAAATATATCTAAGAAAATTGCCTCGATTATATGGCCTCAAAAACGAATGGCATCTCATTTTTCATCGTTTTCGTCTATTCGAATATTCCTTTTTATTATTTATTTTAGTTTTTTTTACTGGAAAAAAATAATAATAAAATGAAAGGGGGAGTATTTAGATACGACAAAACATGTCAGCTCATTCATTTCCTTTTATTCCAGGCGCGTTTCGGTCTCCGACACAAAACAGCCGAGCAAATATTGCTGTCAAACAAATTTAAAACTTGCTACAATTTATTTCTATGGCTGTCATCTTTGAGTAAGAATTAATGCACAAACAACTTGACTGCAACTGCAACAAAACCGTTTTTTCCACTGTATCTCTAGATCGAATACGTGCAAAAGTTGGCGTTGGCGTTGGGAAAAAGGTTAATTTCGAATTATTACCGCGCGTGGGTGTGGACTGTGTGTGTAGGAATATAAATAAAAACAAATTAGGGCGATAAGTTTGTAAATAAAGTCAGTATTAATGTTTACATTGCACACGACGAGTAAACATTTAAAATCAAGGCTCTCTTTGTAAAAAGCTAATCAAAATTCAAAACTTGGACATAATAAAGCAAAGGAATATGAATTATTCAAGTGTGCGAGCAGAGATAAAAATATACTGAAAGCTAAGCTTAAAGTACTTTTATTCTAAAACCCCACTGCATAGTTAATACTTTTCCGACAAAAATAGCGCCTGCAAGTGGCAGTAAATGGCATTTGTACTCAACTCAAAGGTTAAGGCAATATCAACACTTCAATTTTCTTTTCATTTATTTTTAAAGCCAAGCTAGTCTAAAGCAGCACATCGCTTAAATCAAACCAGACATCACCGAGAAACCCAAAAAAAAAAAAAAAAAATCCAAAAATCCTTTAGGATGTAATAACTACACCCTTGTAAATCTCATAGTTACTTTGTTATTGCTTTTTTAAAAAAGGACAAAACTTCCTTCCGTTCTTTTCTTAGGCACCCGTTTTGGTCTAGAGGATTTTTTTTTTTTTTTATACAGTGTTTACTGTTTGTTGTGTCACTCACACAGTGAAACAGGCTGAAGTTGTGCATTAATATTGCACGGTATTAGAAGTTTAAATTTAAATTTTGATGGCCCGGTTACAAATTAAACACTGACAGTTTACATTAAGGGCGGTATTATTAATTAATGTGGCACACACTTCACTGCCATGCAGGCAGACGGTATACACTCTACAGTATGCAGTAGTTGATTTGCTATTTCGACTTCAATCTGAGTTGTGATAACTTCAGTTCGTGCAGAGTGAGAGGGGTGAATTGCTGTGAAAGTTTATCCGCGTTAAAGTGGAAGAGAATTTTGCGGTCGGATTTTGTATATAACTTAAACTCTGCTCCAAAACCGCCATTCCGAGTGCGCAGAAGAGCTACTTCCGGTTGGTTTAAGAACTCGAAATCTTAGAGACGTTGAGATCGACATACGGAGTGAACATTTCTAAAGTTTCGAGTCGGTGACGCAACCGGAAGTGGCGCTTTAGCCACCTCCAAATCGATTTTTTGATGTTTATCTTTGTCGGATTGTATAAAAGTTAAACTCATTGCTCCGAACCGCCATTTCGAGCGGGTAAATGAGCCACTTCCGGTTGGTTTAAGGACTCAAAATCTTAGAAACGTCGAGATCGACATGCCGAGTGACCGTTCCCAAAATTTCGAGTCGGTGACGCAACCGGAAGTGACGCTTTTGCTTCCTACAAAATGGATGTTTTGATGTTTGTCTTGGCAGCTACGGCGGGAAACTTAAATTTTATTACACTACTACTACTATTGCTACTGCTACCTTCAAAATTAGTAAAACTACGAGTTTTAATACTCGCAAACAAAGTTCCAACTATTCCGCAGCCCTTTAATCCTCACTCGCCATATTTCCCGACGTTATTAGCCACTAAAACTAGTCGCATTTACACAATGACAAATAAAGAGCAAAGCAACTCAGCAATTTCATAATTGCAAACAACATAAACAACTCCACAAACCAGCAAAACAACCCCACATGGCCGCCCTAACTCACAATCATCGCAAAAGATTCGCATCACAAACCGCCATAAACACAAATTCCTCGGTCGAATCAATCTTACTTTCAATTCCTGACCTTTGCCCCATCACGATCGCCATCAAAAGCAAACAACTTCCCGACAAAAGCAAATAACAATAAAATTTTTATTTATTTCCACCATCGTTTTGATAGCCCAAAACGCCTCTTAACACCTTTTTGGAAGAGAAAAAACGAAGAAAACTAAGAAAATAAAAAAAAATAAAAAAGAACGAAACTCATAAATTGCAACTAATAAACCCATTTGTAACCCCGAGAATCTTTATTGCCCAAAACTGGCAGCAAAGTAACTAAAAATATTAAGCCTAACAAGACCACTCACAGTTACTACAAGCTCGTAAAAATCTTGCGCGCGCCATATCTCCTCGGAGACACATCTTCATTAACATAATAACAACATTTAACTAATAAACCTTAAATAAACCAATACATTACACCCCAAACGGCATAAGGCAAGAGTGAGAGAGAGAGAGAGAACAATTTGATAACTTTGCTCCAACACTTTCACTTCCATCACCTCATTTGTGGTCGGTAATTAAGTTAGGCCTTTGCTGCGCTCGTTATGGCACGAGACTGGAATATATAAAAAAATAAAATAAAATAAATTTTAAACAGCAATGTAAAAAAGGGTAAAAAAGAAAAAAAGAGGGAAAGAGTGAGAGAAAGGGAAAAAAGGATGAGAGCAAGATTCTTTTATCTCGTTTACATTCTTCAAAATTGAAGTGAAATTGAGTTTCTCTAGGAATTGTGCAAACCAACTTTTCAGCCCTTTGGGGGTAGATGAAAGAGATCATTACAGGTTCCTAACAACAAGACAAAAAAAGGGAAGGAAAAAGGAGGAGGAGGAAGGGGAAGGGGGGAAGAAAGTCTTTTTCGGTGCACGTAACGAACTTTATATGCTAGCTATTATGAAGAAATAAGAGGATTTTCATTCCTTTTTCTGCCGTTTCACAATTTAAATAAATGTTCTTTGTATTACAGATAAAGCTCAATGTTCAATTCCATGCTTCATAAACATAATTTAAATTACAAGATCATGGCAGCATGAAATATTTTTCCGATCTGTTAACATTAAGAATTACATTCCTTCGACGATATTTTGCTGTAAGTTTAAAAGTTTTAGAAATAAAATTGTTTAAAAGTTAAAATTAAATTGCATTATTGGGATAATTTTAAAGCTGTTTTTTTTTCATGTTTATTTGTTTTAATTTTAAAATTTCTTAATTTTTTATACAAGTATATTTCCTGTGTGTATCTTATATCTTAGTTTCTCATGCTGGTAGTCACGAAGATGACATGTGGGCGCCAGCATGAGTAGTGTATAAAAGCAACAGCAGAATTGTGTGTTTTGACTTTGGATTTAGCGTTGTGACATGGACAAAGCCTCAGAATCTCGATACCGGATATCAAGTTGGAAAGTGTTACTCGGTGCGTTCAATCACTTATTAGTTATTTCTAGAGCCATGCGATACCCGAGGTGATACACCAAAACATCGAACATTGATATTGACATTTAAAAAGGCATTAGGTGCGTTCAATTCCGAATCGCTACTCAGTAGTCGCTTTTGCTGAATTTGGAAAAGTGTTCAATCTTGAGAAGTAGAAGTGACTTTTGTCACTTTTAGCATCAAAACTTCTCATTAATAGTACCTATAATAAGGTAAGACATAGTGACGTCAAAAGTGGCAAAAGTCACTTCTACGTTTCAATATATCATTGCTCAATGACATCGATGTTACATTGAAACTTCAGTACATTGCAGGACACTATGGTACTTAAAACTGAATATGAAGATTTTTGCATCATTACTCAGACAAGCGATTTTGCGACAAGTAAAAAATAATTGAAAGTACCGGTAGTACAAGTTGTTTTTCTGACTCTTGTATGGTGCGCATGCACATTGCGCTTGTTGTGCTGCTTCCGAGCAGCCATTTTCTATCCGGAACTTGGTGGTGGTGGAGTTTAATTTGCGCATGTGCATGTACATGTACAACACTCCTAATGATAATGGCATTCAATCACAAGTGACTTCTAAAAAGTCAATTTTAGAAGACTTAAAGTATGAGTCTATTGTTACTCATTCCAACTATTTAGTTTTGTTCCAATGTTTGTATAACACTATTCGTTTTCCCCTAGTGGTGGCATAACTATACTATTACATTACTCACTTGTATTCAATCCAAGATGTCAACAATGATATAAAGTGTTTTCCTGTTCACTACAAACGTCTTTATTTCATCACAAACATCAGTCAAATTGACTTGTCGAGATTGAACACACCTACTGTGTTTATCGATTTATCAAGATCTAAAAAAACTGGATGAATCGATACGTAGATTTCAAAAAGAATCGATTTCAAGACATCGTACGTCACCACAACTTTCCTATACAAGTACGTCTGTTTAAATTCCGTGTTATACTGATCCATCACACCAAAACAAGTTTCCAATTTTGATTGGCAGTTTGATTTATTTGCGATTTCACCTATCTGCAAACAACACAAACGCGGGGCAAACTCCGGTCCAGTATACGCTGTATACCAGGTTTAAGGCTGATGACACGACGCTTTCGTATACCATAAACCCACAGAATCCGCCACCAGATTAAATTAAGCCCGCAACATTTGGGCGGTATCGTTGATTGACATCTATTCCATCATTACTCAATCACCCGCCACTTCATTAGTGCAGAACAAATCAAATGCCACCATTCATTAACTAAATGCCTCCGAAGCTTTTAAACTATTAATATCCATAGTTTGAACCGACTCTGAGAGCCATCAATCATTTTAAGCTCGATAATTCATTCAATAACACCAATGCGAATCATCTTTCCTTCCAATTCAAATTTGCATTTTCAATTCGACCTCGAGTCTCTCGAAATACCAAAAAATCTTTATAGTTACTCATAAAAGCCACCAACTTCAACCGAGCCGCATCATTAAAACTTCATTTACCCTCCTACTCAGCCAACATTACAATAATTTTTCCCCGTACGGAAACCCTAACATTAACTTCCTGGCTCATAATTTTATTCATTGCAATAACTGTCATTGCTTACTCAATTATCAACTTAATTAGTCTTCCATTTAAATGCCTACCTAGCTTATTAAGGGGCCTGCAACAACGGGAACACAAGACGCATCGCATTGATCCATCCGTGTCCCTGCTATTTATACTTTTTTATTTATTTATTTTTTTTTATTTACAATAATAATAACTAGAACGAACATCCAATCTTCGACCTCCTTGTCCACACAATTTATTATTTAATAAATCAATACGTATATTTTTTTATATATATACCGAAAACACATATCGGGGAATTTTTATTTAAAAAAAAATAAAAATGAAATTGAGTTGATGGAATATTTGTGAGGTAACGTGTCACGAACGGTTGGTTGGTGAGGAAAAATCGATCGTAATTATAGGAATTAGAGTATTAATTCTAGGAAATAAAAATCTCGGGGAAGAAAATGTGACATCACGAAGAGGTGAAATAAATACGTGATTCGACCTGTTTCTCACTAGATGGCGCCACCGAAAATGACAATGGCCGATCGGTTGTGTGATCGTGAGGGGAAAAAAAGAGAAACATAGTGGAAAAAATTAAATGGAAATGTTTCATTTCCTTAAGTGGTTTCACACTTAAGTATATATTAGACAGAGACAAAAAATAAAAATGAATGAATGAAGGACTTTAAGTAAAAAAGAGATAAAAAGGCGTTTAGAATAAAAATTAATTACCACCATTTTCATAACTCGCCACTTTCTCGCTAAACTTCAAGCATCGTCAACCTCATAATCTTTGCACACAAGCCAACTCTTTCTATTGCTTTGCCCTTTACACACAACGAATCCCTTGTTTCCACAATAAATTATGGGAAACACCAACCGCCTTGCATTATTCTACGCCATTTATTAGTGGTGCTTCCCATCTAATTCCCTGATAATTCACCGCGTCTCCTTATTAATTATAACGAGACGAGGCGGCCTTTTAAAACGCTTTTCTTCCGCCACATTGTATCCATCCCCCTTCTCTCTCTCTCTCTCTCTCTCTCTCTTTCCCTTTCAATGGCCGCGTTCGGTCGCTTCAAATTCCAGATTATAACGTCCGATTCTTCCGTACCATCCATCAGGAAAATGCGCGCGTCCCAATTCATATTTGCCCGTGTAAAAATTGATGTTGAATACCGGATGACATCGGCGATGCATTTGCAAGTGGCAAAAGTTCAATCAAAAATCCATCGAATCGAATTCCCAGTCATTGTAAAACCTCGCGCACTCACTCAAACAGTGTGCAAATGAAACTTTCAGTAGTACAGTCGAGGGAAATGGAGCGTAATTAACTCCAGGATGGCGCAAATACCGTGGAGGAAACCGGACTAGTTTCCCTACAAAACCACAAAACTCGAGAATCGAACCTTCGAGACCCCGAACAAGAAAAAAAAAAAAAAAAAACTTTTTTGTATAGGTTCATTCAAAGTTCTTGTTTTTGTTGTTTAATTCCATTTTTTTCTGATTTTTAAAACAATTAGTGACAAAAACAGCTGAAAACACCTTTTATGAACCAAATATTTTTGTTTTTTATTTGTTTTTGATCGTTAGTTGCTAATTTGGCCACTAGGGAAGCAGAAAAACAAACTAAAAACTGTAAAAACAATTTTGCCCGATTTAAATTTGTTTTTGACGAACTTCTGAGATAAAATTACAGAACTTCGAACGAGACGAGAAGATTAAGACTAGTTAAAGACTTTTTCTTATGTAACACTGATGTTCTAAATATATAAAGAATGTAAGCACGAGCATGATGTACAACGTACTGTTGTACACACAACTGTATGACAGCGAGGCATTGAGGCGAATCCAGCCATCATTGTTTCTTCACTTCTGCTCTGTATGTGTATCCGTGATGTTATGAGATTAAAGATAGAAATAACGTTCATTTTCAGACTTATTACTGACACGCTATACGATTGATAAATCGAGAATAAAAGAGCCAACACTTAATTCTGGTCTCTCCGTTGATACAACGTATGCGGGAGTAAAGACTAATTTATTTAGGGCTTTACTTGGATACAGTTAGAGTCTTCCGTAAAGGGTACGGGAGACAATGGCAGTACAATTGAAGCAATGTCTAAATTAGTTTACTGAGTTCTTTGTTTCACCTAACGGTCCTTGGTTCTTTGGGTCGCGTGTTACCACTGCTATTTAAGGCTTACGTGGGGTTTCTTGGTGACAGATATGTAAGTTTCTACATATATGTCGTGACTGCTGATGGTTTTACCCGGGT
>JAQFZO010002721.1:0-11413 GCA_034695885.1 Geophilus flavus | reverse complement strand
TACTTTCTTTGGTTGTTGGAGCTGTATGATCCATCACTTGAGCAAAATGATGTTTATATACTTGTCATTTGATGTCATGAGGCCAGTTTATAATCGCTTCATCAGTTGAACACCCCGTTTATAGTTCAAGGGTTGTAAACTATGATTTGACTGATTAAAATCATATTATTTTGGTCTTCTATTGTGGACATGATGACTCGACTGATTTCTCTACATGTCAGTTATGGTGATGTCATCTTACGAGTTATGTTTATAGAATTTTAATTAGATTCATGTAATTTAATATATTGATAATTTTTTTAGTTTATTCTGTTTGATTGAGTTTTAATTATTATTTTTTAGAAATTTTTAATTGAAAGATGAAAATGTTTTTCTCTTCGTTTGGTTCGTTGACACCGTGTCCGAATTTGATCCATGGAATTTGTCAACTGCTTTTAAGTTAATAGTTTGACCTTGTTTGAAGTAGGTGTATGCACTCGTACCTTGATTATGGATGAGATTGAAAATAAATGAAATAAAAGAGCAATGAATCGACCAAAAATTAATTTTTTATTTATAAGCCTACTATTATTTTATTTGTAAATGTAAAAGTCATTTTTTATTAAATATTTACATATTTATTATGGTATCAAAATATTTTAAAGTACATTGATATTGAATGGAATAATATATTTAAATTGTGTGAAATTGAAACAGATTTTTTATATTTTTTTATATTTATCAAAATTATGGAAAATTGTTTAATGGGAAAATATTTACATAAGCGTGATGGGTACAGTACTGTATTTATGAATACAAAGAATATCTTAGGGAATTGGACGAAGACAACACAAATGAACACAAATTGACAGGAAAAAGACAGTCACAACATAAAATCAAGGACAAATGACAGAATCACAAAAATACATTTTGTAGACAAACAAGGGACAACACAACACAAGACAACACAAGACAAGACAACACGAAAACAACAGAAAACAATATTTGGAAGGATATTTACAAAAGTGATGAAAGATGATATGGGAAATGCACAAATGAACTTTTCAAAACTGCCACCAGGTTGTGATTATTGTCATTCATTCATATAATTTCTTTCAAGGCATTGATTGTGAGATCTGTGAAAATATAGTAGATAAATTAATTCTGATGATTTCCATATTTTACAAAAAAAAAAAAAATTAGTGTAAAATCACTCAACCCTCCTTATGGTGACCCGGAAGGCCATTTTAAAAACTCATTTTCAATTTTTGATTGAAGGGCTATTTTTTTTTTTTTTCAAAAATCATTTTCACTTTTCGACTGCTGGTCACAAGAGGGGATAATTTTTTTAAACTCAATTACCAATCAGCTAATTAATGATAATGAGATTCGGTAGGATTCCATAAAATTTAATGAGATTTAATAACGTCTTATGAAGAATTCCATCACTAAACTAGAAATAAAAATAACGAGATTCACTGGGATTCCATGAGATTTATTGGCATTTAATAACTACCGTAATCCCTATAAATTGATTGGTAATTTATTTTTTTAAAAATTGTTTGTTCTATAGTATAGAAACAATCAAAAAATGAAAATGAATTTTTTTTAAAAAAATGCGTAATTAATTTACATTAAATAATCCTAAAATATCATTAATACACAATTTTTAATTTAGCAGTTAACCCTTCATTCCCAACTAAAAATTCTGCAGATTTTTTTGAAAAATAAAAGAAAAATTCTATAGAATTTGGCCGAAAAATAACAAATTCTATAATAATTTCTGTAAAAATTTTACATATTTTTCGAATATTTGCAGAAATTCTTAATTCAACAAAAACCTTCCGTAGATTTTTTTACAAAACATCACAATATTATTAAATTCAGCAGAAATTTTGCAGATTTTTCCTGCGTAATTAATAATTTTCAAAAAAAAATATGAAAATTTTTTATAAAAATTATATATAATTTTTTAAAAAATTGCCAAATAATGGCAGAATTTTTGCAGATTGGCAGTTTCTTTTTAGCAAAAAAATCTACAGATTTTTTTAGATAGGAATTCCAATACTTACGAGATCACTGGATCCATATGATGGCATGTACTGCGATCCTTTGGTTTAGGGTACCGTACGGTATTTCTGATTCTCCCCGCGGTTCTTTCAAACAAGAGCTACCGCGGGGAGAATCTGACTCGCGAATAGTCCTCACTTGTCGATGTATTCTCGAAGAGTGTGAAGAAATGAAAGTTGCCTCGACTCTTTATTGGAGCAGTATGCAAACGTCATCAAAGTCGCTTTCCTGAGGTCATTGAACCTAGGTTTAAGGAAGAACGAGAAAGTGTGGTCGTTGGTCGATGAATTCACTTTCCATTGTCTTGATACAAATATATGTGATAAGTTTTACCGGTTTGAATATGTAGAATGTATTGAATTGCTAATTTAGTTATTTCTTGATGAATTTTGGATAATTTGAATGAATAAAAGATAAATTAGGGTTTTATTTCACGTATTTAATTTGGTTTTGTGATTGTTTTGTGATAGTT
This sequence comes from Geophilus flavus, assembly GCA_034695885.1. NCBI lineage: Eukaryota > Metazoa > Arthropoda > Chilopoda > Geophilomorpha > Geophilidae > Geophilus > Geophilus flavus. The sequence goes on along the minus strand of JAQFZO010002721.1, from coordinate 8,892 downwards.
TTGTGACAGGTTTGAGCTGTTTAGGCACTTTGTAAAGAGTTATTGTCTGGTATACTACTGGTCAAACCTCGTTATAACGAACTACGATATAACTAATTTCGCGATATAGAAAATAATAAATTTTATTTGGTTGGTCGTCCTATCTGTCCCATGCTAAAAAATTTCGGAAAAGCTGTTTTCCTCGTCATGATGAACATTTCCGATCGAAAATAACTATTTTCGCGATTTTTATCGTCAATATTTTGCCACCGAATGGTAAATTTATGTCGACAACTTTCGAGATTGTCGGAATCCTTCTCAAATGGCAGTTTTAACAGTTTTCGACGTTTGTTACTTCTGTCCGTTCGACTCTAGATCAAAACTATTTTTTTTGGTTCATTTTACAAATTCCTACGTAATAGCGAGAAATATTCTCGTTATTACGAATAAATTCGCTATAACGGGGTTTAATGAACCCTCGTTATAACGAACAAATTTTCCATGTTCCGAGCATTTCGTTATAACGAGGTTCGACCTGTATTATCAATGGTTAGTTTTACTCATGACTTTACTAGTTTTGCTACTGGTTGATTGGGTTTTGAATGTAGAAAGTGGATGAAACGAGTAAATATAGATGTTGTTATACTTTTACCGACTTTCTTTTACTAGGTCACTGAAGCGTGAAGTTTAAATTCGCCTTGAATTGAGGGCATTGAACCTCGTGTTCAAGTGAAAGCCAAATATAGGATGATAACTTAAATGATTTCTTAGTAACTTTCACTTTATAATTCTTTTTTTATTTTTTATTTTTTTTAATATTGAATACAAAACACAAGATTGGCTTCAACTTCCACAAATAATAATAAAATTAAACTTATATTACACTGCGCATATTTTTAAAATAATGTTGGAATTTAATTATCACCAATTTTATTTACAATTATGACATTACATAATATTTATAATGATAATAAACGATCTTAACGGCTAAAAAAGGAATTATGGTTAAAAAGTACTAGTTAAAATTGGATTTTATTTAACTAAATGTTAATATTTTAATATTTTCTCAGTAGGAGTCTAAGAGAGTTCATTGAACTCTTATTTCTTACTTCCTTTGGTTTAATTCTCTTCCTCTTGTCATTGAAGTTTTTTCTAGCATCATCCCTGAAATGGAATTGGGGTCACGGTGGCCGGATCGTTGAACTATATTTTTTTTTATGTCTTCCAGGTCTTCTTTACTCTGTAAAATTCCCCTGGAAACTGAAGACCCCCTGAAGGAAAAAGATAAATTTACTAGTGGATGATTTTGTTTAGCCTTTTATAAAAATCAAAAAATTACAATTAAATAATGTGATTAATCATTTATTATTTTTTAAATTAATTTTGATTTATTGAACAAAAAAAATTAATACCCCGCATATGTAAAACTCAACCATGTTGATGAGAAACACGAATTCTGTTGAAACAAGAAATTCAATGTTGGAATAGAATTGAAATTCAGGCAAAATAACTTTTGAAATTTGGGGGATTTTACTAATCGAGCTGCAATTCGGGCGAAAAAATCGGGTGGGATATCGAGATAACTGTTATATTTGAATGCTAAATAGGTGTAAAGTGTGCTTTTACACATATTTTACACCTTTATTTCTGTGTGTACTATTTATTTAACAGAAATCAATTTTCTTTAAGAAGTAAAACTCAAGAGCGAGGTTGCCACATTATTTCAGGTCACAGTTCACTCACTACACAGAAAAATAGTCAGGTGCGATCGGCAAGCCAACTGGTGAGAGTTTGGCGAACCGATCCACAGGATTCCACTAAAACCCCGAGAGCCGAGGGTCGCTTTATTTGGAATCGAATAAACTTACTTGTTAGTGTAACAGTATAGAAAGAATAATGTTATGTGAGACAGAAGTTATTGACAATCACCAAAACCAGAAATTTTCAATTACCATAATTATTAATGTGTAAAAAAAAAATTTAAAATTTATTAATTAAGCAAAGATTTTTTTATTAAGATTTTTATATGAACTCTTTTCAGATCAGTTTATTTACAATTGCATATTACTTTTCTACAGATTTTATGCTTCTTTTCTTTTACTAATCTGACGAATTTCCGCCATACTTTTTTCTGTGGTTTTTATTTTCTTTGCATTTTAATCGGTCCATGTTCAGTTGTAGTGTTGAGTAACCGAGCCATGGCTTCATTTCGTGTTTCCTACGGAAGTACATATCTGATTCTGAAATTATTTTACCATTCATTTACTACTAGGAGCAATTCCCTAAAATAAAAAAAATCTGCAAGAAAAAATTCCAGAGAATCTGCAAAAATTCTGTATAGTTATTTGGCCTTCTTTTAATAAAAATTCTATTTAATTTCTGTAAAAATTTTGCATAATTTTAGAAAATTGTTAACAATCTGCAAAATATCTGTTGAATTTAATCGCATTTGCAATTTTTTGCAAAAATTCAAAAAATATGCAACTTTTACAGAAATTGAGATTTTTTAAAAGAGTGGTCAAATAACTGCAAATTTTTGTATAATCTGGACTTTTTTTTGTAAAAAAATCTGCAGATTTTTTTATTGGGTTGTGAATTGCTTCTAGTAGTAAATGGATTGCTATATTTGTATACCATAATAAATGAATTGTTACCCGTAAATGGATTGCTACTTGTAGTAAATAAATTTTCAGAGACACAGGTATACGTCCATAGTTTCCATGCAATTTCTTTCGCTTATTTACAATATTCAGCAAATTCGAATTTTGCTTTTTCCTTGTAGTCGGTGGATGGATTTGCTTCATTTCTTGGCGGTTTTACGTTTTCAGAATATTTCTTCGATTTGATCGAAGATTATATCTTCCTTCTTCAGCATTGTGGTTTTCGAGCCTTATTTTCTTTTTATTTATTTCGTCCTGATTGATATTTCCTTTTCGCTTTCGGCTCAATCGTACATCCGTGGTGTTGGGCAGTTCAGCCGTGAGTTCACTGCATAACAGTCGAGCTTCGGTACGTGTTTCCATCATGCAATTTCTTTTGCTCAGTTGTTCGAAGATCCGATTTACGAGTAATTTGTTTAATTTTACGTGTGTAATCTGTTTCATTCCCTGCACTATGACCGTAAACATTTGTTCCAGGGTTGTATCAACTTTTTCGTCAAGGATTTCTTTAATTTTTTCATCAATCATTTCTTCAATTTTTTCGTCATTAATTTCATCAACATTTTCGCCAATGATTTCTTCAAAGATTTCTTTAACTTTTTCGTCAATTAGTCTTTCAACAATTTCTTCGTCGGTTACTTCCTCATCCTTGTTTTGATCAATTTCTGCAATTGAAGCCATTGCCGATCCTGAATTAAATCTTCCTTTGTCCGTTCTTTGTTTATTCTTTGCAAGTTTACTTCGTGATTTACACTTGCTATTCACTCGCTCTCTCGGTATCCTTCCTTGTAATATCATTTCGGTTCTAAATTTCCTTCGTTGAATTATTCGGTGAATTTGTCTTGGGCAAACAAAAATCGGACCGTAAACGGCAGTCGCAGGCAACAAAACTTTACACCCGCCGGAAGAACAGGAGGAAGGCAATTCGTCAGTAGACTGTAAGGAACAGGCATAATCCTTGATGTCGCTGATTTTCGAACACATTTCTTGTCGAAGATGTAACTGTTTTACGCCAAGGGATTTAATTCGTTATGTCAGACACAGAATAAGGATCCTTTATCCTTATTATGTGGTGTGTTATCAAGATATCAGTAATTTTGCGTGCGATCGACGCACCAACTGGTCTGGTGAGAGTTTTGCGAAGCTTTCAGCAGGATTTTACTAAAACCCGAGACCAAATATGGGCAAACTAGAAAATACAAACGGAAATATGTGGGATACATACATCGAAAATTAACAAACCAGAAAAATATCACAAACTCAATAATTATTAAAGTAATAAAATAATTTAAAAAAAAAATTTTAATAAGATTTTTACATGAACTAGGATATTTACAAATATTTTACAATCACATTATTTTTCTACAGATTTCTTATTCTTTTTCTTCCTTTCCTTTAATTTGGCGAATGTCTCAGTTGTGTGGTCTTTTTTATTTTCTTTTTGTTTTGCATAATTTCGCCTTGGCGGTTTTACTTTTTTCTGAATATTTCTTCGAATCGGTTGACGATTTAATATTTCTTCTAAAACATCGATGTTTCCGATCCTTCTGTTTTTCTTATTTATTTCGTCGTGATTGTCAATTTCTTTTCGCTTTTGGCTCAATCGTGTTTCCAGTCCAGTTGTGATGTTGGGCACCTGAACCGTGGCTTCACTAGAATTATTTGTTTCGTTTTGCTTTGGCTGTTTTTCGACTCCCATACGATCTCTTAATCGGCTCGATCGCCTTTTCCGTTCAGTTGCGGTGTTGGCCAGCTGAGCCGTGGCCTCATTGCCCACCGGTCGACCTTCGATACGTGTTTCCACGCAATTTCTTTTTATCTGTTGTTCCTCGATCCGATTTTCGAGTAATTCGTTTAATTTTTCGTGTATAATAAGTTTTACTTCTTGCAAAATGTCGGTAAACATGTGTTCCGGGATTGTAACGTTTTCGTCAATAATTTCTTTAGTTTTTTCATCAATTATTTCTTCAAGTTTTTCGTCAGTAATTTCTTCAACATTGTCACCAATGATTTCTTCAACAATTTCTGCTACTTTTTCGTCAATAATTTTTTCAATTTCTTTGTCGTTTATTTCTTCATCCTCGTTTTGATCAATTTCCGCAATTGAAGCTGTAGGCTTTTGACTCAATCGTCCTTCCTGTCCGGTTTCGGTGTTGGGCAGCTGAACCAGTGGATTTCCTTCATTATGTCTTGGCGTTGACGGTTTTACGACTCCCAGACGATCACGTAGTCGGTTCAATCGTCTCTTCCGTTCGATGTTGGCCAGCCGAGCTGTCTCATCACTGCCTACTGGTCGAGCTTCGATACTTGTTTCACGTTCAATCTAAGAAATGGAAATTGCAGGATTCAAAAGCCATTTAAAAATATTTTTAAATTATTTTTAACTATGCAGAGGTTCGAGAATTCAAAATGGGCTGAATCGTCGAATCGTAGTTACAAATTCACACGAGAATAGTTAAAATAATAATTAAGCCTCCTTAGAATAACAGGATTTCTCTAATTGATTCGCAGAACGATCAAAATTAATTGTACGAGTAATTCGATCGATCAAACCAACTGCAAATCGATTGATATCGACGATACCATAATCTGCAGACCAATTAGGCCATGCTTAGAAACTTTGTAAATTTTATGTACGGTATGCGTATATGTATTATTCTAACAACGATTCGATAATTCAGCCCATTTTTCTCTGAGTATAGTTAAAAACAATATTACAATCACAGTAAAAATCAAAAAGAAAACATCCAATTTGGTGAACAACACTTTGTTGTTCAGCAAATTCGAGGTTTTCTTTTTCTCGTGTAGATCATTTCTTACATTTCTTTTCTTTGTGTTCGTTGCTGGTAATATACTGTTCGGTGATCCGGCTCGTCTGCGTGGATTTGCTTCACTTGCTTCGTCGTTTGATTTTCCGTGTACAACATGTTTTACTGCTTGCTGTATTTCGGTAAACCTATTTTCCAAGGCTATATCAATTTTTTTGCCAAAGATTTTTTTAACTTTTTTGTCAATGATTTCTTCAGCTTCTTCGTCATCGATTTTGTCGTCAATAATTTGTTCAATTTCTTCATCAGTGATTTCTTTAATTGCTTTGTGAATGATTTCATTAATTTTTTCGTCATTGATTTCTGCAACTCTTTCGTCATCGATTTCTTCAATTCTTTCGTCATCGATTTCTTCAATTCTTTCGTCATCGATTTCTTCAATTCTTTCGTCATCGATTTCTTCAACTCTTTCGTCATCGATTTCTTCAACTCTTTCGTCATCGATTTCTTCAACTCTTTCGTCATCGATTTCTTCAACTTTTTCGTCATTTATTTCCGAATTAATTTCTTCATCGATTTCTTCATCCTCGCTTCGATCAATTTCCGAAATTAAAGCTGTTGGCGATTGGCTCATTGCTTTTCCCGATCCAGCATTAAATCTTCCTTTGTCCGTTCTGTTTCTATTCTTTGCATGATTACTTCGCGATTCGTACAAGACGCTATTTCCTCGCTCTCTCGGTATCCTTCCTTGTAATATCATTTCGGTTCTGTATAGCCTTCGTTGCATAGTTCGATGACTTTGTCTAAGATTAACGAAAATCGAACGGTAAACGGCAGTTGAAGGCAACCAAACTTTAACCCCGGATGAACCGAAAGAACGCTGCATTTGCTGCAAGCCATTATCCATGTCGTGGTGGTTGGGTTTATTAGAATAAGAAGACATTCTAGTTGAACAGGAATAGGTTTCACGTCGCAGCTGAATAGAAGTTACTTTTATAAATGTGTTCACTCGTGTCACTGAAATAATGATTAATGCAAGTTCCGTTCCGTTATCTCTAGTCTTCTGCTTTATCCAATCACAAGGTCGGTAACAAACAGCCAATAAGAGTTGAATATTCAAATCTTTACCAAAGGGCATTCTGACGGAATCAACCAATGAGTTTTTTTCTGTCTGAGGCGAACAACGTCATGGAAATAACCCACAATGCTTTGCATCAAGTGGATTGAAAAGTTTTCCTTTGCTGTGAAAAAATTATTATATTCTTGACAATGTGAATCGCGTACGTATATTCGGAATTTTATGTAAGCTTAGTATTCCTTATTCTTTGGTCGCAATACAAGACTGTGTCATTAATTATTGCTAGTGTGAATATGAGAATATGCGTTTAGAAGAAATTTATTCGACTTGCAACACCACAGAAAAAGCATGGGAAAATATCCCTGAATATTATCTTGTATTTATTATTCGAATGAGACATGTATATATAATTTGTACCTATGGCAGTATTTTGTATTACCAAATGCAATTTTTTTGTTCATCTTCCTTTGGATGAACACTTTTCACTTTTTGGGTCTATTTGTCTTCTGTGGATCGAGAGGAAGTGAAGAGGGTGTGTTGATACACACATGGTCTAACCATGAGCCCACATATGCGAGTTGGAAGGCAAGAGTAGCAAAGACGTCTGCAAAGATGGAATTTAACAATTGGAGACAAGGAAAAATAAAATCGAAGAAATGAGGAAAGGAGAGAAAAAATTACCGGTAGGCCCTGTTGCATCAGCACCAAGGCGCCACTAGTTGCCTACTAATAGGGGAAACCCCAGAGATAGGGCTTGGATGTTTTTTCACCAGCTTTCATAACCTTCACAGAATCTGTCACTCAAAAAATGGCAGATCTACAACTTGAAGTTATAAGGTCTTTAGAAAACCCGGGACATGCATAAATAGAAATCGGAGCCGATAAATAGACTCAATACTACCACAATGTGTGAAACAGATTGCAGAGAATACAAGTAGGGAAATGTTAAGTTTTTGTATCACTTATAGTTGATTGTGCACTTACCCAGGCATCAACCAATCATCGACATAATTGCAGTTAATACTGAAATTATTTATTTCAGATTTGTATTTATAATTGTATTTGTGCTTTTGTCTGTGATAGGTCCTGTATCGTACAACCATTATCGTCATTGGGCACCTTAATTATTACATTATTCACTTAATTTGTGAAAGTATTGAACTTGTAGATTTTTTTCCCATAAACATCACTTTCGCTGTACGGTATAGATAAAAGTGGTTAAAACCATATTGCATTACCGTGAATATATTTTTTAAATCCAGTGCACCTAAATTTCTATGAGCAGTGTGAGCAGTTGATTCTAGGGCATCAGGCAGAGTACTAGCCCTAACATAAATATATTAATATTGTACCTACAATTGTGATTCAAGAAACATCCTTCAATTTTTTCTTTGTTGAAATGAATTTTTTAAACAACAAAATTTTTGATCATGTGAACTGTATACAGTTTGATTGCTATCTGAGACAAGCAGTTTCTGTATGAAGAAAATAACCACGTGTAAGTATTGATTGAAAGATTGTTATTACCCGAATGTAATTGCTTGTTACATAATTTAAGTGGCGTATATAAGAAAAACACTGATCAGTAGATTACACGTTAAATTGCTTGGCAATTGAATTTATTACGAAGGATCAATAATTGTTTTATTATAGCGGAATGACGTCAGAAACACCCGCTGCTAAGCTGCATCACACATCGTAGCGCTCCCTGAATGCTTCAGTTTCAGAGCCGTTTACATTTCATGATGGAGACATACCTGTAAATCTGTGTACAGGCAAATATTTAAGATTTGTAAATTCTTGTAAATCCTTTAAATCTTCGTTAAATCTTTTAAATCTTCAAAATTTGTTAAAATAAGACATTTTCAGACAAAAAATTCATTAATGATTTATAATTTGTGAATTTATTATTTCCTAGATACAGGACTAAAATTTTTATGAAATCAATTTATAAATCATAAATTTGAAAGTCAAGATTTACTGTAAGATTTATAAATCATGTACAAATTTTCCTCCAATGTTGTCCCATTCATCAGAATATCTGAACTCACCCCAAAAACTCATCACAAAACAACTGATGCATAAGAATAACATTCCTTATCACCACATGATATTGAATTGAATTCAAAGAGGGTATTTCTTAGAGTCTGCATTAAAGAACCATTTCGACACCCGAGGGCGTTGGCATTGGCTAAAGGGGACGTCGGATGGGAAGGGAGGGGGGGGGGGTCTTCCATCTAGAATGTTCTTTTTTCAATGAAGGTGTGGCAGACTCACTTCCCACCATAGTGTTGGTGTTGGTTTTGGAATAAATTGGCGCTTGTGTGATAAAAAACGGAATAAATACTTTACTACTCGCTACTGACAATAGTTACATGTTGTCGCATTGAAATCCAAAGTAGGAGTG
>JAQFZO010002720.1:0-11413 GCA_034695885.1 Geophilus flavus | reverse complement strand
TGAATTTTTTCCGCGTGACCCAGGGTGGCCCTTCTCCAGCGGGTGTTACGAAACGTGACAAAGTGATAAATATGTTGCACGCCGTGCGCTCCGATGACTTCGACGCGAACTGTGAAATGGTGACGACGCAGACCACTCAAACATGTGCATGGATTCGAGGCAAACGTTCGTAGAATTCGGTCGAATACGGGACTTGTCAGCGATACAGTCTTCACGAATCACACAGATCTCTGCGGCCGGATCAAACAGCGTTTCGAGTTGTCGTTCGGCTTCGTCGACTTCGATGTCGGTGATAGATAAGCCAGACTGCGGGGTTTTGGACCTAAGGATACAAAAAACTTTGCGTGAGTTTCGCGTGTCTGGTAAGGTGCAATCGCGAGAAGTATGGCCAAATTTTTGACAACGATAACATAAAGTCTTGGAGAGATCATCGCCAGGTCGGTAACGGGGTGCCGAACGCGGTTGGGTTCCAGTGTTGCCGTCCTTAGAATCCTTGTTTTCGGTGCGGTCTGCACGAGAATGAGACGAGAAGCGAGTCCCCTGGGACTGCGAAGAACGTGGCTGCGAGGAAACCAAAGCGGCACTGGCGGCGGCATATTTTGCGTGGTTTTCATCCGACCTTTCCAAACGTCGAACATGGTCCATGAGTTCCAGAGTTGTACATTTCGTATAGTTATAAAGGTAACGACGCGTAACCCTATCACGGACGCCGTCAATCGCAATGGATAACTTGTCTTCATCGGAAATTGGGAAATTCCGTTTCGATCGCTCAATCAAGGCAAGTTTCGCAGACATATACGTGGAGAGAGATTCGGATGACTGCTGAATTCGTGAGGTCATGCGCGACCGCCACACGTCGTACGACTCGTTGGCTCCCAAATATTGCGTGATGAAGTTTTTCCAATTATCCCAAGTTACAATCGTCATGCCGAATTGGTCGTGCCAATCGCGGGCTTGACCTTGTAACAACTTGAATGCGTGAGAAATTTTGCTCGCCTCCGACCAGTGTCCGAGGATGGCGGCATGGTCCAGTTGTCGTATGAAGTGCCAGACATCCTCATCGGGAGTCCCATGGAACGGTTGAAGAGATTTCGAGGTGTCGGTTTCTTGATTTATCGTAACCGCTGCGGGTGGTGGTGCTGGTGGTGGGAGTAACGTGGCAGCTTTCAACTCCAAAAATTGCTGCATCATCGACGCCAATAACGTTTGGAAATCCGGATCATCACGACTGGTGTGCGTATCAGAATGATGAGAAAATGAAGAGGCGTTGGCGCCATCTTGATCGGCGCGACGAGCGACGTTGTCGTTAATAATCAAGTCCACAAGCACTGCTTTTGAAGCGTTAGACGGTACCTTCACACCACGGTCCTCACACGTCGAAAGGAGCTCGGCCACTGAGAAACGGGAGATGATGTCTGCATTCGTAGAGAGAAGCAAGTCTTCTGTTGTCAAATCGTTTAGGCGGGAAGCCATCGTAAATCGAGAGTATCGTATCGTGTTCGTAATCGTATGAAATCGAGAGGAAAATCGTAAATCGTCAGTCTAAACGTCACCAGGGGTGAAAATCGCTCGGAAAACGTCGAAAAACAAGCGTATCAAGTTCGATTGTCTACTGCGCCATGTAAGGAACGTCAGATCGGTGTTAGTGCTAAAACTAGACTGCTTTATTCAGTTAAAACTACAACTAGCGAACTCTATACAAAGAAAGTGAAAACAAAACGAAAGGAAAAGTAGCAAAGAGCGCCACAAGGGGGGAATGGGTGAACTAGGGTCACAATGTTGAAGCACGTGTGGATGAATCTAGTATAATTTAATAAAATTTCTAAATATACAAAATACTTTCTTTGAAAAGTTATGAGGTCAATTAATGTCCATAATTTTTTATATTTGTTTGCTCTTTCTGTTTTCATGTCTGTCGATCCAAGTTCTCCACTTCCTGCCTCCATTTTTTCATCTCACCGTTGTATTTTTGCAGTAAATTTATATAATGTTTTTCTGCTTCTTTTTGATAGGTCCCCGTATGGCCTTAGTTTCCACTGGGGACCTAAAGCATTATACCTATCTACGATCATATCATGTCTTTCGCATGTAGTATTGACTAAGTCACTGCTTTTCTTACATTTTGGATTGTGTCATTTTTGAGTTTTGTTTAAATTGTAATTGTCATTTTGACAGATGCCATGTGGCCACAACAGCCAGTTTTCTATTTTTCATTGTGCAACTCTTAAGAATAAATGTTATTAAAATACAGTCCTGTAATAACAATTAATAAAAGTAATTTTAATAATTATATTCTGTGAAAACCATTATTACTTTACACTTCCAGTCCATTATGCAAATCTGAATATGTTCAAGTTTACAATAATTTCAGCTGTTATGCAATGTTTAATATTACACAAGTGTTTCCAACTGAAAAACATGCACTGTTGCTGATGGAAGAAAGTAACATTAAAGATAACATTTAAATAACTTTAGAGATAACAAATGAACGCGTTAACCCATAAATTCAAACGAAAAACATATTAAAACATAAGTTGAAGTTAAAAAAATAAGAGTTATTAAGACAAAAAACGTCGCCAGGTGAAGACGTCTGACTTGACGAGGTCACGAAGTCGGAGCCAATATGGACTATGGATCTTGTGATGTCGGTTTCTAGTGGTAAAGGTGCCTGTGTGAGGACACTTGTGATTGGAGAATCCGTACATGTCGGTGGGGAAAAATAGTGGGTGAAGGGCAGAGTTGTTCGATCCCTTCGTTGTTACATCTGTACTGGGAAGGGGGAGGGGGGGTAAGGAATTCTTGTTTGGTGTAGGTAGGTGAGTCACAATGTTGCATCGCCCATGCACAATACATTTAACCAGTAGTCGTCGTGCTGTAACGTATGAGTTGGGTAGGGCGAACAGGGGTGTTTCAGCAACATATTTTACAAAATATTGGTGTATGAAGTGGGAGAAGATTCAAACATTGGATGATTAACCTTGATCGAAGTAGAAGGATTGTAAGGTTATATTTTTGTGCATAATGGGATCCCGTGTAGTGGAGGAAGGATGCATGTTTGGATGGCGAATTGGCTAGGAGGGGGGTTGGGGGTCAGAGTTATCGAAACGAAACCAAACATTTTTAAAACGGGTCTAGGGTCAATAGGATAAATTCCAGCTTTTCTGAATCCTGCCTTAATGGTAGCCTTAAGATTTCCTTTTTGTAGATCATTTAACAGCAGGCTTAGTAGTTTAGGAAATTTATCTTTTAGAACAGTCCTTGTGGGCTCAGTTTGTATTTAGTCAAGATTTTTCTCCATGCAATTTTCATGGGGCGAAAGAAAGCCACATCTAATGGCTATGTTAAGTGCGTTGTGTTTGGATGGAGACAAATGAATTTAATTTCGTGTTCTGCACACAGTTTAAGTACAGTAATATTATAATGCGAGGATAAGTTGTCACTGATAACTGCAATTGTGTCATTTGATTTTTTGGCAAACGGAATTATTATTTTTTTAAATAATCTTTAAACGCATTTCCATCGAACCACCCACTGGGTGTTCGGTTGTATATGGTACCTGATGGTCCACCTTCACACCATTGTGACCATAATTGCTTTGATTTGTACACAACATATGATGGTAATAATTTTCCATCAGCTGTTGCTGTCATCATCAACGATGTTGCAGATTTGATGAGTTTAATAATTGAGTTGAATACTTTGTTTCTTTTTTGGTGATGAATTTCATGCTGCCAGGATCGTCAGTGAGGTTGGTTTCATCAAAATTCAAAATGTTACATGGTTCAATCCTTCTAGAGTTTTGTCCAAATTCTTAAAAAATTCTCGAATTGTTTCTGGCTGAATGGTTCCATATCTGAGACTCACATTGGCTGCCATACGGTCCGATAAATCATTATTTCGTTCCAAAAAATGTTTAATATAGTCTTTTCCGGGTTTGTTGTCCTTAAATTGGCGTATGCTAGAACATGTTTTAATTGCTTCAGAGTGACAGTTGGCATCAAAAATTTCACTATGTCCTTAAAGTTGGCGAATCTGGGGGCTGCGGTGGTGGGAGCGATGTTTGTATTTTCTGTATTAATTATAATAAATTAATGAATGTTGATGTTATCTGTGTCTGTCAGTGGAAACATAATCAAAATATGCTACCTCAAGAGAATATTTGTTTACGCAGATAGGGTCAAATCCTTCATGATGTGTTATACACTGAACTGTATCACTCAAAAACTTTTTGATTTTGTCAGTCATGACAGCAAATGCATTCCTCATCTGTGTCTTCTGTTACACATTTTCCACAAGAACACCTAATATTTAAAAAAAAATTAAAAATTAACTTATGGTATTTTATCATTAAGAATTATATTCTAACCAGTCAATGTGTTTCCTTTTCTATTTTGTTTGTGTGAATCATCTTCATAGAAGTCAAGGTCTGACTCTTCATGACATGTTGTAGATTCCCGAATGTTAGGTATCATAAATCCAACCTGTCTTGCAAGGGTAATCCCAGATCCACTTCCCACCTCATAATCTTCAATCCAGATATTTCCATTTCCCAATGATGAGAAGTCTGTGGTTATCTCCATCTCACTTTCCTTGTTCTCAATATCTCCGCTCTCTGACGATGTAATCGTAAATCTGTCTTGTGTTGTAAGGGTTGTAACTGTTGGTGCTGTTACCGTTTGCATATACCGTAAGTGGTGGAAAGGATTGAGCTCTGTCTAATTCATCGTTATCATACATCAAATTGCGTGTATTCTCCTGAATGGGGATAACGACATCTTGTTTAGGTGAATCTCTAATCGCTGTAATGCGCACCACTGGGTAGCTCTGTGTGCGTCGGAAATAATAACAAAATAAAGATTTAATAACAGTAAAAAATAAAGCAAAGAAACAATAACAGAAAGTACAAAAGAAAAGAAAACGTGTTTTATAACTCAACAATAGCCAACTTCCAAAGTTCCAACAATACCCTTTGCTCAATTCCAGTCCAGGTCGCTATGCCGGTTCTGATGTTTTCCTGCACATTCTATTCTGCACACAAGCCTCCAGACAGCGGAGGATTTTAGTTATCTACTCCACCCAAGCACTCGTGTTTACCAAACGATGTTAAATGAACAGGTTCCATCGTAACAACAAATCGAGACTGATGAACTAGAATTTAACCACTCTACAAGCACGATTCCTCACAAGTTTGTTTACTCCCCTTTGACCCTTTCTGTGTGAGTTTTGCACGGGTTCGAAGTGCACAGTGAATGTTAGCAAAAAAAATATTTCATTATATTACGTAGGAACAAATGTTAGAACAAACTTGTGAGAATAAAATAAAATAAAACAAAATTAATATAGAAATAAGAGAAAGAAATGATAATTTGTCTGTTTCTATTTTATTTTCTATCCATCTCTTGTAAAGCAAAAGATGGATCACATTTTTATTTTCCACTGGAGCAAGTGAGGAAATAAAGGAAATGTGGATAAGAAACATTCCAAAGAAAACAGACAAAAACTGGGATTATTCACAACATCAAATTTATCATAAACGTTTTAATAAAAACCTCATCACGACGAAAGAAGTTGATTGTAGAGATAGGTTCTGAATCCATGAAAACGTGGAGATTAACTGAAGATGCTGTGCCAACAATTTTTGCAAATTCCAAAGTGCCAGAAAGATTTAATAAGCAAGTGAAAAGAAGAAAACCACCAAAAAAGAGACTCCCTTCCAAATAAACTAAAGCCACAAAACTCTGAATGTTTTCAAGATGCAATTTTCAGAACCGCCACTAAATGAACCTGAATTTTCGATTGACAGTTTATTAGCAGAAAAACAAAATTTGACTTCGCCTGATAACAGTTGGTGTGTTAGCATACAAGAAGAAGAAAAAATTATAAAAGCATTAAAAATTGCAAATTTTATTGGATTTTCTGTTGCACCAATTGAGATGTATGCAGGTTTGTAGATGAATATAAATGAGTTAATTAGGAATTTTTTAAAAGATTTTTTTGTTAAAGATCGAAGATTTTCGTTGGGTTTTAAAAACTAAAACACGCAATTCTAAAAAATTTATTAATTTTTTATAAAAATATTTTAAAACTTTTTTTCGAAATTTTTAAAAAGCAGAAAAATGTTTGAAATTTTAATAAATGAACTTGCATCTAAATGACATATGTTAATGTAACAAAACAAAGCTACTGTGACGCCGCCAAGGAGATTAACCGTGATACTTGCACATAGGGACGAGGGAAGGGGAAAACTAACGCTTAATTTCGACACTGGTGGCTCCTAATGTCTGTTTTTACTTTTTAACCTTCACCTTACCGCGTTTTCACTTCTATAATGGACTTGTTAACCCATTAAATGGAAACGGAGACATCTGCACAATGGATGTATAGGAATTTTTAAATGACTCACCTCAAGAAATGAATATTTTACAAGAAAATTCTTTATATAAAAATTTACTTAGATTAAAAATGTAAATTATAAATTGGAAATGTTACTTTTTTACAAGATCACAGTAAATATTTCAAAACCATTACATGTCAGATGCAATTTCTCACATTTTTTTGGCCTTGGATTAGGTTGTAGCACAAGTTTTTTTTCAGTTAATTAAATTAAAATTTACAAAATGGTACAACACAATTTCCTTTTCTTCTTCGATTCTTCTTGATTTAAAACGGAACGAACTGCTTCCAGAAAAACCTGAGTAATTAAAAAAAAATTATTTTAATTTTTTTAAGTGTTTTAATTTTCAAAATTCAAACACAATTTTCTTTACTTCCTGTAATCCTTCACGAGTTTTAGCCGAGCATTCGACGTATTTTGCTGCCTTTATTTTAGCACTCAACTTCAACCCATCACTCGTCGACAAAGTACTCAACTTTTCATCCTTTCGTAGCTCAGGGTTAGTCGCTATTCAAAAAAATAAAATAATATAAAATAAATTCATTTCCAATCATCCAAATCCTAAAATACTGACCAACTAAAATTAGAGGCGCTCTGGGGCAATATTGCCTTACTTCCGGGCACCATTTGTCTGCGATATTGTCGTATGAGTGAGGATTATCAACGCTATAACATAATAAAAACACGTCTGTCTACATATAATAAAAATTTAAAAAAAAACAAAATTAAAAATAAAAAAAAAATTTTTTTCTAGTACAGGTCGAACCTTATTATAACGAATTTGGCGATAAGCGAATTAAAAATTTTATTTGGTTGGTCACCCTATCTGTCCCACGCCAATAAATTTCGCTATAACAAATTTCATTATAACGAAATTTTGTTATTAAGAACAAAAATATTGACTGGAAATGCTGTTTTTCTCGTCATGACGAACATTTCCAGTCGAAAATAGCAATTTTTGCGATTTTTATCATCGATATTTTGCCACCGAATGGTAAATTTTTGTCGACAACTTTTGAAATTATCAGAATCCTTCTCAAAGAGCATTTTTAACGGTTCTCGACGTTCGTTACTCCCATCCGTTCGACCAATACAATCTTTTCTTTCGGTTAGTCATTACAAATTTCTTCGTAATAACGAAATATTCTCGTTATTACGAACAAATTTGCTATAACGGGGTTCTCAGATTAACAAACTCTCGTTACAACAAACAAATTTTAATTTCCAGAGCAATTCGTTATAACGAGGTTCGACCTGTAATTTTACAATAAATTTGTATAATAAATTCTTACGTCTGGATACGAAAGAGGCCTTAAACGATCATAATCTTCCTGTCCGGCTGTATCCCAAAGTACTACATCAACTCTAATTCTGTCACATACGATTGAACTGACGGAATTTTCAAATCTGAAAAGCATTTTTTAATTAGTCACAAAATAATCAAAATTCTAATAAAATTTTTTTAAGTTTTTATCTTACACAGTGGGCATGTATTCCGTTGGATAGGAATTGGTAAAGAAGGAAATTAAGAGAGACGTTTTTACTACCGGTTCGTCCCCAACGACGACGAGTTTCAAACGCTGCCTGGATGGAGGTGCCGCCACAGAATAATTATTCTGTGGTGCCGGTGTTATTTTGTGTGCAAGATTTCGTAGCTAGAAAAGTAGATTGTTTGATTTATAGAACTTTGCTGTTATCGGAACAGAGTTTAACAAGGAATTTCCGGTGAATAACACGCAAACTTTCCACGTAAATAATTTTTTTCTTGAAAGTTGCGATGTTTTTATTGAAGTTGGTCTTTGTTATGAAATATTGGTTAATTTTGGAGTTTTACTCACTGTATGAAGTAATATAAGCATATTAATTTGATGTTGCTTTGTGAAGTTTTGGTCTGGTGTGTTCTGCTGCCAGTCCTGTATGTCGGAGGTACTGTATCTTATCTAGTTTGAGTGAGCAAGAATGGATAACTGTAGAGAATGTTCCACTCTATGCATCTCGGTAAACATCATCAGTTCACCCATAACCCCCTTTACTAAAGGGGGTTATGGTTCACCGCTCCCCTTGTGTACAAATCTGCCATCTAGTGACAGTTTTTGCATTAACTCATTCTGACAGGATGACTCATTGTAACTTGTCCCTTTCCCTTAGGGCAAAAGTCCAAACATCCTGCCAAGTAGGGGTAAAGGCAGAATTTGGAGAGAATCCCTTTCCTTGCCGTGTGAGAGGAAGGGGTAATTGTTTTCTCCAGTTTTCTGGTGAGATGAGATGGTCAAAAAGCAAACTCATACAAACTCAAAAAAATTCAAGTTTTTTTGATCAAAATTAATTAAATTAATTGATACGAGAAGTATTTTAACTAAATATAATTTACAATTTACTGAAGATTTTTGGGATTTTGAAAGATTTTACACGGATTTCGAAAAGATTTTTCTGAGATTTTGCATGGATTTCGAAAGATTTCTGGGATTTTGAATTGCTTTGTAATGATTTTTGAGATTTTGAATGATTTTCTAAATATTTTAGGAAATTTTTGAATTATTTGCTTGATTTCTGGGATTTTAAAGGATATCTGGTATTTTGAAAGGCTTTAGGATTTTTTTTTTTACACATTTTGTTCTTAATGATTTGGGATTTTCATGGGATTTTTGAACCCCTCAACCACTGGTTCAATGGTTGGAATACTCTCTGGCCTGGAATACAGTAGCGACCACCAAAATAGAAGGCATTTTTAGTTTTTTCTCTGCAGTTTTCTCAATTGTTTAGTAAATAAATAATTTCTGTGTTTAACACATGACTAGGTTTAGCAAGATGCTACCATTCCTGACCCTAGAACAACAGAAATTAAATTGGAAAAATTTATTCACCAAATTTCCAAATTTTACAACAAATCAAAAAATAAAACTCCAAAGGGTTGAAAGTGATGGTAGATGAAGATGTGGAACTTCATTTCAATAATTTATAAAACTTTTAACCAGTTCAGATGAGTTTGACTTTTGCAGAGTGTAATTGGGCCATCTATTTTAGCTTTACCGTACTTACTAACCAATGGGATATCAATGCCATGTCAACAAAACACCGAGCAAACCAAAAACCATCAGAAGATGATCATATGATGATTTTCTACATTAGGGAGTTTGCGTTCGGCCTATTTATAGCAACTTATACATATAACTAAATTTATACATATAACTAGGGCACGGACGTTCAGCCACTTAAAATCTTGAAAATAGGCGCCTAAATAGGCTCTAAAAAACAAAGAAATAGGCCCCAAAAACAAAGAAATAGTCACTTAAAAAATGCCAAAAAAATCAACTTTGAGTGAAATTTTAAAATTTATTTAACAATTTTTACATGTTGCAATGGGCTACATAGGTCATTTTCAAATTTTCCCACTTAAAACTGCGACGTTATGTAGTGGACCTTGTAGTTACCTTACTGCAGACTTGTACTTACTTACCTGAATGATATCATAGCAAGTCTGTCGATTACGAGATCACATGACAATGATTGATATCAACATGTGATGGTCCATGACATGTTGTCTCTGCTCGTACACCAATCACAGCTAAGTAAAAGTTGAATGGTAACCATAGTAACTGACCATATTGTCATAATGTTCGAACGACGGATGCGTAACACAACCGAAAGTAACAGACGCATGCGCAATAATGTCAAAAGTCAAAACCCCTCATTTTCTCACCAGTCACCACTTTATGCAGTGCCATAATTACTCACTGACAAGCGAAGGGGCGTAAACAATGCAATTTTCCTCAGATGCTGCACGCCTATGGGAGAGTCATACTTCTGGGTGTTCATTTACTTTTGGTAGCACAAGGCGTGGTGGGGCCCGCCTGAAGTGACCCATAACTCTTGACAGACTTCGTCGCCTATCACTCCTGGTTGGCTTTCTGGCTCCTGTTAGGCTTGATGTGGGGGTCTCTTAGGCTGTCTGGTGGTTACTGGTTTGGTTTTGTTGGTGCTGAGAGTTGAGTGCAGGGGGTTTTATACAATAAGAAGACTCCGAGCAGTCTCCGAGCAATAAAAAAACGATAGCAGAGACTGCTCAGAGACTATCGCTCTGAAGTTAAAAAACGGAAATTAGGATCTCAGAGTTCTTGGAGCAGATTCCGAGGACTAAACGAAAGAACCCTGTGTCTTTATTCTGTGGGTATAGTATGTCCACTATGTAATGTGACATTGTCGGCCAATCCCAGTGCTTTTTTGATGTCACTGTCAAAATGGCGTCATAGCGTACATAATGGCGTCTCACGGTGAATGGCGCCATTTTGACAAGTGCCTTTGATGAAGGGCTGGGATTGACTAAACAATGTCACATGGTGCAGTGGAGCACTACCAGTTTAAAGTAGTGCAGTTATACGCCCTCCAGCCAATCCGAATTAAGTGCAATCCTCATTGTCGAACTTTATAAATCTGAATCTTCCCTGACTATACAGAAACTGATTCTCGAGAACTTGTTTGTCTGAATATATTGAGTCAAAACCCTGTACTTACTTTCTGATGCAACCATCAAGAAAACAGTTTAGACCTTTTCCATATAGCCGTCGCGTGCTCTGGTGGCAGTTTTAGGAGGTTGTCAAGGAGGATAGAAAATCCTGTTTACAATGGTGGTTACAGTTACAGTGACGGATAAAACTGTCCATGTGTTTATTTACACAATTTCGCATGCACGTTATCATTTAACTTTCTAACCCTCCACTCTTGGTAATATGGGCTTTGTTCATGGTGGCAGAAAGTCGAACTACTCAGATGAAGTTTTGTAAGCATGGGATAGAGGAAAGATTTTTCTGTCAATAGGTGAACCATGAATAGAGCATTTACAGATATGGTGGATATGTATGGAATTTCCATGTTTGGATTTGTACAGCAGACATGTTACATTTTGCTCTTCACCATTTTCCCTTACAATTATTGGCCCTCCATACAATAGCTGCATTCAATGCTAAAGTGATTATTCTGATTATTTTGCTTTTTCTGATTAAGTTGATTTTTCATTTGCTT
>JAQFZO010002719.1:0-11414 GCA_034695885.1 Geophilus flavus | reverse complement strand
ATCGTCTTTACTCCATTCCCTTTCTATTTCTAAAGTGTTTAAGCTATTGGAGATGCTAATGCAACCTATTAGATGAGGAAAAAGTGGAAAAATGAAATAAAATAGTTTAAATTCTGTGAGAAATGACAAATTGGATAAGCACTGATGAAAATCAGATGGAAAATGGCGCAAACATATTAAATTGTCTGAAAAATGGTGTAAACATGTAAAAAAAATAAAACGCAATTTTTAATGGCAAACTTTCTTTAAAACCATCAAAAATTGCAAGGACAGTGATAGGAAAGCTTCACCTTCCTACACCTTTACTCTTTGCCCTCTAATCATCAATAAAAATATTTTTTTTATATTCTGTACAGTCCATGGTCTTCCCCGACTACCAACTCATCCAACCAAGCATCTAAACTGCCTGTTGGCAACTCAAAAACTCCACCGCACTCACCCGCAAAGCGAAAACAACAATATCAAAACTCCAGATTGATTGCAGTGGAATCTAGAACGTCTTTATAGCGCAACATCCAGTCAAACACACCTTTCATCTGAGCATCCACAACTCATCATCACCAAGCAACATCAGCACGAACTACCTGATCGCCGAATTCGTACGTGCAGCAGTTGCCGAACTACTTTTCATCAGTTCTTCGCTGGAATTCTTCTACTCCAAGCGCCGTCTGCCTTCATCTACTGTTGGTCATCTTTATTATCAGTCCAATTAATAAAAAATAATACCTTGATTTACATAGATTTACTAGGATTTCCTTAGATTTACTGGATTTACTAGGATTTCTTTAGATTTACTGGATTTACTAGGATTTCCTTAGATTTACTGGATTTACTAGGATTTGTAAATCATAAAATGTACGAGATTTACTGGAATGTCCGCCCCCTCGCTCGTAAACCCCGAGAACTGCTTAAAAAAATATTTTTTCAAGTCAATTTTTTTTTTGTAAAAAGACATTCCAATGTTGTAAATTGTCATAATTGTAAAGTTTTTTCAAATAAATTATATGTAACCGACTCATTTTATTTTATTCCTTTAGTTATAGTTATAAAAATTAATACGGTAAATAATAAATTAAACATAAACACAATTCACAATCATAACTCTTTCGAGTGAAAATAAAAATCCCTCAATGAATCAGGTTTAGAATTACAAAATAAAAGTTGACAAGAAATATTTTACTTTTTAAATTTTAACAGTTCCCGCTCCAACGAATGATTTCTTCGCTCGTTGTTTGTAAGCACAAGACACAAAATCTCTCAATTTTACCAGTAATTTCGATATTACTGTAAAAAAAAAAGAGAAGAAAATTGCATTTTACTGTTACATCCTAACTAAACAATCGTAGAAAAAAAAATACCGAATTAAGAAAAATTTCTGTTGCAAAGAATCTATTTCTCTCTAGTGTGGATTTTCACGTGGCATCTCAAGGTTGCTTTTTCAGCGAATTCACGTGAACAATATTCACATTTGAATGGTTTTTCTCCACTGTGAATTCTCAAATGCTTCTTCAAATTTGACTGGTCACCAGTTGCATACGGACACAAATGACATTTGTGTGATTTTTCTCCCGTGTGGATTTTCACATGGCGACTCAAACTGCAACTCGCCGAAAATTTTTTGGAACAAAAACGACATTCGAATGACTTCTCTCCCGTATGTGTGGTCAAATGGTTTTTTAAAGCATGTTTTGCCGTGCACTTATACGAACACCAATGACATTCGAATGGCTTCTCTCCCGTATGTGTGATCAAATGTTTTTTTAAAGAGTCTTTTGCCTTGCACTTATACGCGCACAAATGGCATTCAAATGGCTTTTCTCCGGTGTGTTTGAGCAAGTGGCTTTTCAAGCTCGATGGCCATTTTCCCACGAAATCGCACAATGCGCATTCGTACACTTTTTTCTCAGTTTTGGACGACAACGGCGACGTCATTTTGGAGCAAAATACCGGACTGGCGGCGAGCAAATTCTGTAAAACGGTTAAAATTAATTATTTTATTTCTCACTCCGCAAAAAATAGTAAACAACCTTTCAACACTTGTTGTACTGTATCCCAGCTGTATCCTTGGATTTTCTGTGAAAAACGTGGAAAGTTTTTTCTGTGAAAAACAGGAATATAGAATGAGATTCAAATAAATCTTATAATTTATTATTTACCTTGACCACTCGTCCAAACCTCGATGGCCCAAACAACAAGACCGCGCCGCAGTTATTAATCATGAGATAATAACGTCTTTTATCACAAGATGTCGCCATGTGAGCGACGCAATGACTCTCCTGCTCGTACATCGACCTCGAGAAGAGCAGACCAAAAAATGACCGTAATTGACCAAAAAAAATAAAACAACCGAAAAATAAAATACGTATAAACTTTTATTTATTTCAAAATACAATTTTTTTAAACAATTAATAAAAAATTAATTCATTTTTTATTAAACCATAGGATACGAGACAGGATAATTCGCTTTATTGGCAATTCCGCACAGATTTCCCTTGTTTCGACTCATCAAAATGTATGCCTGAGAATTCCATGTCGATCCCCAACTAAAAAAACAACTAAAAAAAATTAAAAACACAAAGAAAACAACCAAAATCTATAAAACAAATCTATGTTTGATCAACCAAAAATCGCTCGCACACTGATCTACGTATCCAACGACGAGAATTCAGTGATCCAACGAGATCCTGCTGCATTGCGGATTGTTGAAGATGCCACTCCAAATAAAATATAAAAAAAAATTCAATTCAATTGATTTTCTGACTGCTATTAGCCACTTTTAGCAAAAGTGCCATCTCGCGTGATGTTGCACACGATTTTTCGTCAACTACACTAAACGTCGTTCCATTAAAACCTATGATTCGCTCATAACATTCCAATGCAAAGTCGACAATATTCTGATGACAACATAAAAACAAATAAAAAAAACAATATTTAAAAAAATAATAGAGATACGAATCAAAACCAAAAAGTGATGAAAAAAGTTAGAAAAATATCTGAATCTGGAAACCCGTTGGCCTAGGAGTGATTCCGAGCACAGATTCGTGTTTCTCATCTAAGAATCTACTTTGGGACAAATTTTTAAGCAAAAGATTTTTGTTCAAAATTTCAAAATTGGCTATACTTGTTTGTACATCGCTTTTTGCGATTTTGGGCAATTTTTTGTAACTTTGCCAGATGATAGCCCTCACCAATTGTTTTCGAGTTATGGCCCTTTAAACCTGTCTAAGCACATCTGAAACGTTCCAAACCCGCCAAAAGCAGTTTTTAGAGGGCTTTAGACGTGCTTAGACAGGTTTTAGAGGTCTTTAGACGTGCTCAATCAGGTTTAAAAAGGTTTAGAAGGCTCTAGACGTGCTTAGACAATTTCAGAAGGGTTTACAAATCACTGCTATATATTGTATGACTCGGAATACATCTACGCGATTCCCCACGTTTCCAACCGGAGAGATCCGCTCTCTAACGGCTACTGACCACGGTGTTCCGTTTGCCTTGTGTGGTCTCTTTTCCGAAGACACTGGGCAGAATTTTCTTAAAAAAATACATTTATTTATAAATGTCGTGGAATGAACTGATCGAATGTACAGTAAATAAACGTCACTCATCCATATTTATTTGGTCGAAAGGTCACGTTTACCGATTCATCGATTTCCACGGGAATGGCGATGGGGTAGGAGAAATAAGTGGCGACTTTGGAGTAGATCATTATCGACCTCGGCAGACGAATCGGCTCTTTTCTCTCTTCAGACAGTCTCTCACTTTGTGATGCATCGCCCTGTTGGTCTTCGGCGTCGATCTGAGTCGTCGATAATTCATCACCATATGAAAAAATCGAATAGCCAAAGTATTCGACATTCTGAGATAGAATCCGATGTTGCCGCCCAAAGCGATGAGTGAGTTGATGAAGCCGTAGGAAAAGTGTTCCGAGATTGTAATTACGGAAATACTTCCCATTGTAAGGCTTCTTTCGTACAAGGTACCTTTGTTTTCTGTGAGAGGAAACCCTATCGGCGTCTTAACAACCAAATTCCGAAAACGAATCGTTGAAGTGCCAGAGACTAGATAGCTGCGTCCGTACGCCTTTACGGATCGTGGCCTTGACCGCTCCCCCGTGTCTCGTCGTTGGAATCATCGTGGGAAATTCACTCTTGTTTTTCCATGCGACTGTAACTCTGCTCGAAATGAGAGATGTGACATTCTTGCATTTGAAAATATTTACTGACTTGTGAGTTTATTTCAGAAATACTCGGAAAACAACAATTAGCATAAATTGAAATTTATTAATGATCCGTCACATTTTTAGTTTACCAAAACATATTTTGCAAGTGATCATAATACGAGCTTTTAAGTAATGACACGTTACAGCTAAAGAAATGGCATTTTTGCGATCGATCTCTTGCATTATTCATAGTTTTACAAGATATGTACTGAATAATCTCGATTACGTTTCATTACCAATTCAAATATCAAATAGCCTATAATATGTTACAAATAAATTACAGTTCTACAGTAGTGATAAATGCTCCCATAGCATACGTGTTGGTATACAAAAACTTTGCAAAAAATAATAATAAAATAAACGCAACTTGTGATTATTTATAACTTAAAAATATAATTTATAAATTTATAAACTCAGTTAAAGTTTGTGGACTTTTGAATTTATGTGCATAAAATTGTTTTTTTACCTGATGACAATGACCCACTTCACGTGTGCACGACAAATTATGCATACCTCATTTATAAGCCAAATTTTCGATTTAAAAAGCTCTGAATTGATTTTTTTAATGCACAATTTGTTCACTCTCCAACTTGAAATGGGCCAACCCACTGTCAAATTCTAAAGGGACATTTTATGTGCATATGGTTGTACAGTACCGTATCTTTGAATTGTGGGACTAATCACGTTCAGTCCTATTGTAAAAAAAATCAGCAGCAATGCATCCATTTACAGTTTTTCCTCAATTCCAATGTCAAAGGATATCTGTCGAAAATTCTTGCCAACCATTGAATGGCAGCTTTTCCTGTTTTTAATTCTTCTTAATCTGGTTGCACTTCAACAAAAGCATTTATTTGTGTCAACCTTAGGGGGCATTTTTCTTTCTAGATGTTCTACAACATTCCATCGGTCGACTTTTTGTGTTTTTATAATCGCAGTCAATCACCTTTTACTTTCTAAATTACTTCTACTTAACATTAAACTTGAACCAAAATGGCGCAGCCACCGTCCTCCGTCCAGTAGTGGCCCCAGGCCAGCGTCCACCGGCCACTGGCCACTGAGTACTAGCCACTGGCCACTGGCCACTGGCCACTGGCCACAAGGCAAAAAGCAAAAGCCAAAAGGCACAAGGCACAAGGCACAGGCAACAACTTCATAACTCCAAATCAATCAATCACCAAAAACACAACGCCCTAAAGATGTTTCACATAAAACATTGTTCGCCCGTACACAAGTACAAGTGTAGTTTTTTTATTTTTACTTTAATGGTCAAATTTACAAGTCATCGGTTGATATTTTATATTAGAATTAGTTGGGTTTTGATGAAACCGAAATCCCCATGCAGCAATTGCAGAAAATATACTTGTTTTTTGTTTTTGTCTTTTTTTCCTCTTTCTTTTTTGTTTGTTATAGTTTGTTTGTGTTGCTTGGTTTTTTTAAATTAATTTCATAAATGTCCGGCTTTTGCAGCGCCAATCACAATAGGTGGGGCGCGATAAAGTGTCTGGTGTCTGGTTTTTACAACTGTCTGGATTTAAAAGTTGATTTTCTTTTGTTCTGCATTAAATGAGATCGGCCCTCAGCTTGTCCGGATTTTACAGCTATCCGGATTTCACTTTGTCTGGATTACACAGAGTTGACTGTACTGTACGTACTGTATCACCAATATTCGTAACTAACTGATGAAATCTAAATTCATGCTCCTAACCTAACATAAATTAAGTTGACCTATTTTATTATTTCTTAACTATAAAAATTCCTTTATTTCTTTTCAGCACAATGCATTGAGGAATAGGAGTCGAGTTAATTAACCAATGAAGTCAGAATATAGTCAGTGGAATTCACTTTACTCACAACACTGCGTGTTCATACTTTATTGCACCAGTGCGGTGTGAACAGAATTAAAATTTATGAATCTGATCACCTCTTACTGTTTGGAAAATTAGGAATATTTGAATTTATCATCATTTCCGATTTTTTTTCCCGTTTGGCTACACTTCATTTTCGAGCATGTCATCAATATCACGCAATAAACAATTAGGCATTACTTTGTCTATTAACAGAAATGAAAAAACCATCACGATTTTGAGCAAACACCAAATTTTATAATTTGTATAAATATATAGCACATTTTTATAAACTTATCAAACTTTCAAAAAAAAAACATTTTTTTGCATTTTCACAAAGTGCGGTGAGAAAAACAAATAATGACTGTAATTATGACTCCCACCCATTCGGTTTTATCGTGCGAAACAATTGCAAGTTATTTGACCAAACCGATTAACGTCTCCTCCCAGACATACAGTAAGTTGAAATGTTTCTCTCTACTTACTTTTTTTTCTTTCTTTTAGAGGAATTCCTGTTATGTAATTGTTTTAAGTAGAGATAGAAATTTGGTATCGCTGCCTAGCATTTTCGTGGCATTTCAAATGGTGTATAATTTGATAGCATTTGTCGTTTAGCCCATCCCATTTGCAATAAAACTTGCCCATCATTACGAGGAAATGGATGGAGCGCTTGATATTGTTATTTTCATTCTTTTCAAACAAGTACATTTTTTTTAAGTAGGAAAAATAAAAATAAAAGAAAAAAATATTTCATTTCAATTTAGATTTTGTTTGAATTTGAATTTGAATTTCTCTCTTATACTTTTTGCTGCCATTCTATGAGAAATTCGAAGGAGTGATTAAATGAAATTTCAGGAATTTTTCTCCTCTATATTCTTGCCCAATCTTGTCCCCACAGCCTTGGAATTTCCTCTTTCTATCACTCTCCGCCTCCCATTTTGCCTCTTTTTCTTCCAAAGGCAGAGAGGAGGGAGAGAGAAAAGCAGAAATAAAGCGAACTAATATCCTATTGATGATAGTAGTTAGAGAGGGCATTGCCGAAGCAATCCCATCAAATTTCATCCGAATTCTTTTCGACCAATTTCTCTGGCATTTTTAAAAAATAAATAAATAAATAAATATATCCTGCTGAGAAAAATGATCGGAAATGAGGAATTTGCGGCTACGGAGAATCGTCTCTATAAAAATTATACAAATTTCCTTATTTTTCAATCGAATGTTTTCGCAATTGAAAAATGGAAATAATTTTTTTCTTCTTTTTTTCTTGGGATACGCACGGTACGTACCGTACGTTTTTTTGTTTTTCATCGTGTCAAGTGAATGCGAGAAATGAGTCATGTGTTTATCATCACATTCCGTCCACAATAGGCTTTTGGTAATTATCGAAGCAGTTAACATTTGGTTGTCGATTCTTATCATGTGCATCATTACCCTGCAACTGTTATCCCACGTGTTTTTCGAATGACTAAGGAAATTAGCTCTCGCGCTTATTAATGAATGAATGATGGTGAACGAGAAACCTATGAGTATCTGGGAATCGGGTTAATCATTATTCCTGTTTTCACAAAAAAATATATTTCCACTGGAAATGATGGATTTTATTAACGTTGAAAAAATTGTCTATTTTAAAATGTTGAAACTATACCATCCAAAATTAATGTGATATATTATCAAAACGCATGAATGGCATGCTGTAATGCAATTCCACTTTAATCATCCACCTTTTAACTTTTTTTATATATCCAGGCGAACCCTCCCTTTGGCCCAGCCTTTAACCTCCCTCTCCATCTCTCTTGTTCGTCCCATTGTAGAATATCCCAATTTTTTTTTATTAGCAGTGGGAAATGATGACGGAACGGATGAATAGTAAAATATTCTCTATTAATTTATAACAAAGATTATTAGAGACTGTCGGTCGAAAAAGCTCAGCGGTCGGCTAAGGAGCAGCCCCAGGACTGCTCATCACATAGGGGTCGTTCGAGTTGGTGTGACAGGTGATAATTTGAGCAGCGAGCCTTACTGTCCAGATGGTGCATTGTGCCAAGGTTTTTTTTCCTGTGAGTCACAACACTACTTTGATATCGACTGGGATCGCATTTCTCTTTTTAACTATTTTTGTTATTATTATTATTATTACTACTATAAAGAACAGAAATACTTTTATCTCATTGTATTAAAACTTCAGATTTTTATCGGTTTTGTTCACGCGATGTATGCTTTGATTCGGATTTAACATTTTGATGTGTTAAAGCGTAAAATTAAACGTTATACCTCGTTTCGATGGTAAGAAGACCGATGCAGTGAAAAATAAATTAATTTTTACTCACGATATGTATGGCGCAATCGAGTTTGCTGACGATATTTTTCGTGGCAAACATAAAAATTGCAATACGTCGTTAGAATAAATCACCTTTGTGAATATTTTTATGGAATAACGTCTTTCCGTTTGCGGTCGTTGGTCGTGACAGACTAATTTTCTTGGTCGGTAGCGAACAACGGTCAGTGTTGCATGCAATTTAAGTGGACAGTATAAACAATGTCCAGTGGTGCAAAGCTGTCATGCGCAGCTTTGCCTCTTATTTTTCACTACAACACTTCATTTTCAGCCAGATTACATTTCCATAAATTTTTTTATATTTTTTCAAAAAAAGAAAAAGAAATTGCTTGCACGGAAAATTGATCGGACGGAAGGAAGGCGAAACGTCCCATTTTGGACCGAGCGACAAACTAAAAGTTTACGCGCTTTGCTAATTAATGCTTCTCGGCGTAACGAGCTAGCAGATTAAGCAGGCGCTTCTCACCGTCTCACAGGTTTCTTAATTGTCCACTAGACTAGGGTTGACCACAAACCATTCTTCTTTATGACAGTTTTTGGTCGCCTCACCCCATGTCGTGAGCTATTAGCCACCGAATTAGCGCTTATTATAGAAACACGTGGTGATAATGTGTGTATTTATTCTCTGTCGCCTCCTTTCGATGGCTTCCACACACGACGGACGGACGGGAACCACTCGTCATTCACTCCCATCTCGAACGGGTTTGTTTATACCGTACACGATTCCCCCTTTCTCCATTTTCTGCCTCGTTAAATAGTCGCGAATTATTTAACGATGGCAAAATCCAGCATCGATTCTCTAATAAATCATTTTTTTTCCTTTAAAGCCTTTTTCGTTGCAGTCGTATGAAACGATTGACGTAATCTCATTATCGTCGGGGACCCGATATTAATTTTAAAAAAATATTTTGTGTTGTTTATTAAGTTTAGACTGGTGCCGTATAATAATCTACTTTGTCATACCGGTTGGATTGAAGAATCGACTAAAACGTTAATATACTGTATGTGAACGGCGCTGGTACCGTATTTTCTGGAAATTTATAAAAGAAATTGTTGTTGTTATTGCAAAAAAAAATTAAAGCATTGGGTGAGGTAACTTTTGTTCATTTTTGCTTTTTACAGACATGTGTATGCAAAAGCAGTTTGAAAAATGCATGAAAGCTTAGGTCTTACGAACATTGTTCCATATTCAACGAGGTTGCTTGGTGTTGAGGGTGAGGGGGGAAAGTAATCGCTTTCCGTATTTTTTTTTTTTTTATATATATAAATACATATACTGCTAGACTTTTTTTTATTGAGTGGGTAAGTGAGCTTTATGGGGACTTAAACTCTTTGGACCCTAATGGTTTATGGGTTAAAACAGGCAATTAGAGTTAGATTCTATAGGACTTACGATGCAAAAAATAAAAATTATCAAAGTATATAAGCTATGTAACGAGTTTTGTATACGCAGTCGAACTAGTAATTATTTAAAATTTATTAGTTAAATGTGAGAATTTTTCATTTGTTTACAAAACTGCATACGGTACGTAGGCGGATGATGAACGATTGATTTTTCACTTTTTACGAGGTCTGAAATTGTATTTCTAATTCCGTTAATACTTTTATTTAATCTACACTCTGGCTATTATCATTGCTGCAATTTACTTAGCTTAGAAGCTTGTCCGTCGTTTCCACCTGAGCCCCTCGTCGAATGAATTGTTAACATGCCGTTTTTTCCTCCGTTTTCTTTGTCGTGCATCATTTTATCACGTGCTGCATCGTGATTCGTGACGACGGAGCAACGAGCATCTATCCTTAATGAATCAAAACAAGGCAGAATTAAGAAAATCTATCTTTATTAACATTTCACTCGTCCGTTGCCCACTTTTAACCCTTTTTTCTGACAGGTACAGTAAAAAATGATGGATTCACTTCGTCCCCTTCGAAACGGTTCGTCTCTAAATGCATTTCAGAAACGAGAAATTTTTCCTTTCAATTTTTTTTTTGGTGTGTGCAGTATTTTTGTAATATCAGATTGAGGTGCAATTACTGGGCTCGAGTGTGTGCAGCCAGCTTACCTGCACTGTCAGAGTTAGAGGCCTAATTGTTCAATGATTGATTGTGCTGATGTAAAAATAGAGGAAAGAGAAAGAAAAAAAATCGGCCGAGTAAAGTTTGCCAAGGAAAAGAGCTCTCGATTGCGTATTACTAAAGAGCGAAGGGGAAATTATTGGCCGTGTCTTTCACTTAGATTAAAAGGGAGAAAAAAAATCCATATATGGAAAAAAGAGAATAAATTGATTAAAAATGGTAAAGTTATTCCTTTTTTTTTTTTTTTTCTCTGAAATTTGAGATAAGTCTGTTTGGATTAATTATTTATTTAGTGGAGTTGGCCGTTTTGAAAAGTCATGAAAGTTTTGATGTCGGGTGGGAGAGGTGGGAGGATGGGGGAGGGTGAGGGTGGCGAAGGAATGTTTAATGCATTTTGTGTAAAGGCTGGGGATTGCTAGCGGTGGTTGGAAAAGAGGGTTTTTGGAGCTGGAGAGATGCCATTTGCTTGCTATACAAGTCATTAAAGTGTAATTATAATTTTTGAGACATGCTTAAACGAGTGGCTTTACGACTCGGCTAATGATTTGGGATTTTGCATTGGAAATTTGGCCACGGAGAAAAGTTGTCGGGGGTTGCTTGTTATTGGTCGCGTGCAAAAGTTGCTGCTCTCTTTTATCTCCAACTGGAACGAATTTTTGTGAGCTGCTGCAAATGGTTTCGAGTCGATCGGGCTCTATCCTTTGTTCTTGCTTTCTTAGTGCATTCATGACTAAGCACCATCATGCACTCCAACCAAAATCCCCTCGAGAATGATTCTCGATTTTTTTTATAAACCGAAAAAACTTTTAATATTTTGTTTTGTCAGCTTCCAGCTACGGCTACACTCAAAAAACAATTTAGTCGACTGAGGACCAACAAAGAGTTTTAATGTACGTACAAAACTCAGTTTTTACTTGTATCAAAGTATAATTTGGTACACTCTTAC
>JAQFZO010002718.1:0-11414 GCA_034695885.1 Geophilus flavus | reverse complement strand
CTTGTCACTGGCCACTGTCCACAGGTCACAAAGAAACAGACACAAAACAGTGGTCAGTAGCATGTGGCTAGTGGCAACTTTACTTCCTTAATGGCTACAGAAACAAGTATATTGCCAAGCACATCAAAAAAACATAAACTAAAGGTGCAAACGAGAGATCACTAATTCCTCGCTAAAGATGTTTCACATAAAATATCGCTCGTTCGTACACAGTGCTCACGCATTTTTTTTTGTTAACTGTTACTGTACGTTATAAAACAGTTATACTGAAAATGTAGTAATTAGTTTATTCATTTACTTCTGCTTAGAGGTAAATAAACAGCCTGAATTATGCAACATTGTTTGCTCCTTCACTCGACGTTCGATTAGTTGCATTCTGGTGGGAAAAATTTTACAGCGTCACTAGATGGCAGCAAGTCGATTGTCATGGCAACAACAGGCTGACAATAGGCGAAAGCATGTACACCCTTGATGGGGTGTACATAGTTTATGGTTTTGTTGGTGTTTGGCTATTTCTCAAGAACTTCCAGTCTCATATTATAAATAAAACTATTTAATTAATAAATAAGTAAACACTGCCATTCTTCATTTCCAACAACAAAGATAACTTCCTTACAATACACTCTTTATCACTTTACTGTTGCATAACCGACAATTCACATTACCTTAAAAATACTGACACAAACAGCTTTTAGAAAACAGTTGGTATTGTGAAGAATCCTTTTTGGCATTTTTTGGCCAATCTGCAGATTTTGCTGCTATTCAGCGTAAAATCTTCAATTGACATTCGAATAACGAATGTTCGAAAGCTTCTCCCAACAGCTTTAGCGATTATTTGATTATGTCACAAGTGTTTTGTTCGATTATTCATCTAATTGATGGATGCTCTGTCACATGCTTCTCGAAAAATCACACAATCTTGAAATCGATTGAACAATCGCAACATCCTTTTTAATTATGAAACCGCCCATTGAAACTACAAAGTTTCCTTCCCACTTGAAGCATGAAACCCGAGATCAAAGCATTAGTGTCAGAAAACCACACCTCATAATTTGCATCCATGGAATCTGTTTCCTTTTCTGCATTGGGACTTTGGATTGCTTATGACATTTGGGACATTTTTAATAGCAGAAATAACATTTTCTATACATTTCTCATTTTTTTATTACTCTTTTGTACCTTGCAATAATTTTTTTCCATACAACTTTTAGATAAGAAAGAAAGAAATCAATTTCAATTTCTAAAAAAAATGACCAACAAAATTCTATGTATTTTTTTTTATTTAGATTTATGTTTTGCAAACTGAATAATCTCAGTTCGATCTGTCAATATTTAAAAGCCAAATAAGATAAAATGACAACTTCACCTGAGAGAACAACATACAGAATGTCAATCCAAAAATAAATAGATTAAAACTAGTGTTTCCTAGTGTTTCCGGATAACTGCTGTTTTCAGTTAGGGGGAGTTTTGGATGTTTTGTGATAGGTTTTGATGGGTTTTAGCATGAAGTTGTAATAAAGGGAGTGGCAACTCCATGGCGTTTGTTTGTTTGCGTACATGATCAGGCAATTCACCGCTCACTTCCAACACCAGATGGTGTTGTGCGGTCTCCACATTTCCGTTTTTCAATTTAAACAAACATTGTTAGGTGATTAGATTAAGCAATTATTTGTTGTATTTTTGCTTTATGACGCAAAAAAGCAATTCCACCTGTTGTTATGACTCTAAAAGTCACCTAATGTTTGTTTATAATTTGAAAAGGGGCAAATATGGCGTCGTAATACAAAATCTCGCCCAAATCTCGTTGCTGACCTTGTACCCCAACAAACACCATGGAGTTGTCATTCGCTTTATTACTACTTTATGGTGTTAGGGTTTTTTGGGGGTTTTTGGTTGTCTTAGGGTTTTTTGGGGGTTTTTGGTCGTCTTAGAGTGTTTTGGGTAATTAATGAGAGGTTTTTGGAGAGTTTGCTCGGTTTTGCATCCCAAAACATTTTGTCATCCGATTTTCCACATCCGCAGTGTCAAACCCGAGTAATTTGCAAGTCATATTGTAAAATTTAAAATTGCAAGTTTATTGCATAAATAATAGATACAAATACCCAAAACCACTAGTAAACCATCAAAACCTCCAAAGACCATCCAAAACACACCAGAAAACCACTGGAAAATCCCCCAAAAATTTTTTAAAAACCGTGGTTTTCTAGCCAGTTTTTCAATTCAATTCAAATAGGGGGGTCTTTACAAAGATATTAAGGTGCCCTTTAGCAGGGACTGAATTGTGAATCAAAATCTAACACATCAAAAAACCTAAACCTAAGCCTAACCCAAAGGAAAATAAAATATTCAAAAATGATTCAAAAATAATACGGTAGTAGGAGTATTAAAATAAAGTTTTAGGTCCCTAGCGACAGCCAAGGCCATAAGAGACCAGACAAAGACAAACATCAAAACTAACAAAAATTGCAATTCCCATTAATGACCATTCCCAATTAGTCAAAACAAAAAATTGTAACCACTAAATATTTCTGTGCAGGGGCGAAAAATATTAAAAAAAAATTAAAACTCAAAAAAAGTCAAAAAAAAAAACTTATTTACTTCCAACATTACAACATCTCCCAACATTTGATTAAAAATGACCATAAAAATTAGCCCATCAAGTCAAGATCCCATTTATAAAATCCTAACACGCATTTTCTGTATCCATCCAACAGTGTTGTGGGAAATCAAGTTAGGATTGATATATTATATAGCTAATTGCAGTGCTGGATCTAATTTAACCTAACCACAAAGGAATGAGCGCCAAGAGTTAAACAACACTGGGCTTGGAAATTTCCAACCTATATGTGACACATCCTAAGACTCTTAGGTGTTGTTTGGTTGGATGGCTTACAACAACTATATTGGGTTTGGCTGTGGTTTCCCCCCTTGAATTATGCAAATGAAGGTTCCATCTAAGAAAACCTCCTTCACTGGCCACAGTATCTATGTGTATACTGTCAAACCTGAGAAGTAAAAAATTTTCTGTCGCCGCCGTCAATCTAATTTTCTCGGTGCCACGACGTTACTCAGTCCATCTCTTCACGTTTGCTCGTGGCGTAACAGACAGTGAAGTCTGATTTGATTTGACACGTTTGTCTAGTTTCGAAAACATTGCACTGCTGCATCGGATCCGAGGCATATTTCATGTTAACATCTTCCTTTTCTTTCTGTGAGAGTGAAAATTTAATTTACAACAAGTTATTTGCTGATAATGAGCTATTTTTATGAGATGTCGAATGAAATTCCATTGAAATAGTCTTCTCATTAAATAAGGACGTTCACTTAATTTGGTTTTTGAAGGAGATGTGTGAGTTGGAATGGGTTTTTCGCGACTTGTTGTAATTGATTTTTTTTTTTTTATAGAAATGAGTTTGTGGAAGTTATTTTTATATGTAGGTGTAAATGGATTTCTAAAAATGGAAATTTCTGGATTTTAAAATTGAAATGGTTTAGTTTTATTGGAGTTTTTGGTTGTATGGGATTTATTGTGTGGTTGGTGATGGAGGATGGGTCATGTGAATTTTTCGAATTTATTTTATTTTTAATTGATTTTCGTCATTTCTCATGCGGTTTTAATTTTTAAAATGCTATTGATTGGTTTCATTATTTTCCTTTTGATAGTAAATGGTTTTTACGACTTTTTATTGGATTTTTGTTGTTTCGACATGATTCTTGCTATTTGATCACTTTTTTTGTGGAAAACTTTGCTATAAGTCAAGTAAGTGAAAAGCAGGGCTTGACTCACGGTACCAAATCATTTTTTTGGAACGACAAAAATCAAAAAAAGTGGTAAAAATAGTTTAATATCGTTTGGAAAATGACAAAAATTAGTTGAAAATGACAAAAATTAGTTCAAAAATGATAAAAATTAATTGAAAATGACAAAAATTAGTTAAAAAATGACAAATATGACAAAAATTAGTTTAAAAAATGACAAATATGACAAAAATTAGTTAAAAAATGACAAAAATTAGTTAAAGAAATGACATGACAAAAATTAGTTAAAAAATGACACATGACAAAAATTAGTTAATAAATGACATATGACAAAAATTAGTTAAAAAATGACAAAAAATAGTTAAAAATGACAAATTAATTAAAAATGACAAATTGATTAAATCGAAGAAATTCAAGGGAAAAATACGAATTCGATATTAATAGTCACGTCACGTGGCACCACCATCCACCAAGCGTTTATAAGTTAAACTCCTGGTTACCACGTTACTCCGGCAATAATAAATTTTAAATACCCACACGTTTGACTCGACGAAATGAATAAATTCCTTATCACCTTTATCATTTATTAATTTCAACCCTATATATTCAAATCATAAATAAAATTTCTAAAATTTGCACGAAAATTATACGAAATAAATAAATCAGATAAATCCATCAGTAATAACTGATGAAACACACCCATTTGGATCCAAAATCAGATCTGGATCCACTCCACAATCAAATAAACACAAACGTTAACATCGTTTTGTGAATAATAAATAAACGAGTTTCTTCATTTTGTCACAGCAGGCAACGGTACCTGACAAGTCCTATTTTATTGGTTGTGTTGCCCGGAGCCAATTAATAATCCCAACGGTGTCAGAAGTTCTTGGCATGGCATGTTGCTAGCTGATAATATTCAACGCATCTACGTCGACTTTAGCTTTAGGCGTGTGAAAAAGAAGAGGGAAATGCGCAATGGCAAAGTCTTTTGATGGCATGCGAGATGGGTCTGAAATTAAATCTCGCGTCTTGCACGTCCCACTGCTCCGAGGGAAGTCGGAAGAATATCCAATAAGCGAATGTTGAAGGGGATTCTTTGCAGCTCCGACCGAAATCTCCTGGGCATAGTCATCGGCGTGTAGTCGACACATGTCAGGCACGAACAGTTGGCATCGTTGTGGATTGTCTTAATTAAAGTGATTAGCGAGTGCGACTGCGAAATTTGTTTTGCTTGTAGAAAAAAAGTAAATTGAAATAAATAAAATTTAAAATGAGGGGAATGGGACTTGCGTCGAAAATTATATGGAGCAAATTGCGTGTAATTAAAGACGAGGATTTTTAGTGGTTTTTCTAATTATGTAGCGAATGAATGGGTCTAAAACGCGTTTTTATACACACGAAACGTGTTTTAGGGAAAAGAGAAGTAAATATCAGGTTTTGACTTATTATCCGGTTCATTGGTGAAACGGAAACAATCGATTTTATCATTTCCGTTTTTCATTTTATGTTGTTTTTTTTCCGAGGGGTCTGATATTTACGAAACTTGTCGTCGATGGGATCCAAAAATCCCCTGAAAATCCCAATATGTTAGGTTTTGTCGATAAGATTTGCAAATCACAAATCCAAAGGTTAGATTTGTTGATTTGCAAATCAGATTATGGAATTTAATGATTTGTCGGGATTTGTTGAGATTTATCGGGATTTGTTGAGATTTATCGGGATTTGTTGAGATTTCTTAGGATTTATCGTGATTTGTTGAGATTTCTTGGGATTTATCGAGATTTGTGGGAAACTGTTAAGATTTGTTGAGATTTTCAATGTTTTCTCGTAATTTATAGTGATTTTTTAAAATAGATTTTCAAAGATTTGTGGGATTTGTTCGGATTTGTTAGGATTTGCTGATTTGCAATCACAAATCTGGCCTCTTACACAGATTTGATGAGGTGAGGAACCTCTCGAGTTTTGCTATACTAGTCTGCCAGATGGTGCTAGAGTACTTTTTTGGTATCCCAGACTTGTGGTCAGCTAACATTAGAGGGAGTTGGAGTTGGAGTTGGAGTTGGCGTTGGAGTATTTAATCACTGTTGTAAAAGATTTACACAAAGGACTACCTACATTAAAAAAAAATTTGTTTTTCTAAAATATAGCCCCTGATGTAAGATATTGCTTTACAACCAATTACACAACAGTTGGAAGGCATTTCGTAAGACATTCAGAGAGAAAACGCTCAATTTCCCTCTAATGTTAGCTTTCCGGAAGCTAAGGAAAAGGGATACCAAAAAAAAAATTATCCCGGCGCCATCTGGTGAAAGTGTTTAGCCATGATTTAACGAACCTAACCTATCTTTAACGACAAAAATCTTTCAAAATTCCAGAAACCTTTCAAAATCTATACAAAATCTTACCAAAATCTTTACAAAATGTTTTAAAATCTTAAAATCTCGTCTGTTTTTTCCCATTTTCTCCCACAATGCCTAGCGGGATGCTGGGGTGACGCCATTTTTTCTCCAGTCTATCTCTCGTGGACAGCAAATTTTGATTGTAAGAATCGTGCGATTAGAATTATTCGATGTAACCAACGATGTAAACTTAGACAGTATATACTGTATACATATTTAACGTTGGGATCGATGTTATTTACAATTATTTATTTTGTTTAATCCGTCAGCGGGCAAAATCGGAACAGTAGACAAAAAGTGACGGCAGGGAACGAGTGTTTTCTCTGTTCTTCTCATTTTGGTTTTTCATTCACCTAATACTTAAAATTTTCTCTTTCTAAAAATTTCTCTTTTTGTTTATTTGCAGGATGCGAAGTTACGAGACACAGTGAACATGGGTGCTCAAGACACGCCTTTAGAAGATAAAACATTTACTGTGGTGTATGGGCATGACCTCGTCAATGTTTCTTACTTAAACTTTTGTTGCAACTGCAGAGAAGTTGCTAAGGTTTGTAATATTTTTGTCCCCTTTTGACTCTATGCTGAAAAGCTTGAATGTTCTCCTCATTTTATAACTGTCATAAGGGATTGCAAAGAATTCTATTCAGAGATTTTGCTTGCTTGCTGCTTTCCTTTCAGTTTGACTCATTTTTTTTCTTCTTCATCATCTCGATGGTCGCTGCACCACAAATGTCTGAATCATATTGGACTCGTCTGGATTAGACTCGACGTTTTATATCTTTGTTATCTTTGATTTAGATCATTTCTTAAAGGAAGAATGCAGTGTTGGCTGATGTTATGATAATTGCACGCAAAATTCGAATTACAAATCGTATGCATTGAGAAACGAAAAATGTGTTTTACGATCCGAGATTTAGTAATAAAAATTTAATGAGCATATGGGCCGAATGAATACAAACTTTCGTAGTTAAAAATCAAAATAAAACTTTGATTGTAATTTTTGTGATGAAATTTTCGAATTATGTGCAGCTGCAACATGAAAATAATTGATTTTTATCCATTGATTGCCTTTGATGCTATAATACCATAAATCGTCTAATAATGCACCCGCTCACTATTTGCAGAATTAAGTTCCCCCTGCACTTTATTAGAGAGCCCCGTATTACAGGAGACCCGCGAATTAATTGATTACAATAAAAAATTAAATTCCATCCAGTCATTTTACAATTCTGTGCTCACAACATTGGCTCTTGCTCCAGGAAGTCAGATTCATTTTTTCCAATGTGGATTATAATTTTACACCGGATTTGAGTTCCAAACGTCGTCGTTTAAATCCCCGAATCGTACAAGTGTGATTCCAAATTTTTTTAACTGCAGCTTCTCCAGATTTTTCCCTCGTGAATTCAAAAATTTGCACATTAAATGTGATACCCACGCACTAATTACCAAAATCGAATCATACTATGACACTGCTTAGCAAAAATTCATTTTAATCTTCGGACGAGTCGTCCCAAGAATAAACAATTCTTTTAAAGACCAAAATGAATTTTTTCTGATGAGTTGAATTGTATTCATCTTACGTCCGATGAATTAAATATTATGGTAATTAAGATTTAAAGGGATAAAATTCAATTATTAGCTGTTGCAGCTGCGCAATAGTGATGTGATAACAAAAAGTGCATCACAAAAATCAAAATTTGATTTTGATTTTAACTTTGAATGTGCCTAATGAAGAGAAAAGAGCGACTCAGTCAGCTAGTCGCAATAAACCCCGATCAGTAAAGATGGTGGAACCGCAACATTCTGCCATCAGTAGGCACTGCGACTTTACCAAAACAATCAAAGTCAAACGACGCCGAAGCATTTTTGCAACCAAAACCACTCTAGCAGGAAAAAAAATGGATTTGCTGCTATGTTCCTTTTTGCAAATCATACAGGGGGTTATGGTTCGAGCAAAATGAACCGCAATTGTTTGATCACTGCAAACAAAACCGGTCGTTTGTATGAATATGAAGCAAAAGGTAAAATATCTGACAATTCATCAAAACATCAAACAAAATGCAAACGATTTGATCTGATTTTACTCAGTCAATCGATTACGAATGTGTAAACACAGATATCGTCTTTTTTCAGTAATGATGGTGGTGGAATTATAATCAGCCCACACTGTCCTTTCCAATCCAATTAATATCTTGTTCAGATTCACTGACTTCGTGACTTGTATGTTATGGTCACACCGTCAAGGTTAAGACTCGAGAGCAAATTTAACCCTTGTTAATTTCGTAAATTACTTTATATAGTAAACAAGCGAGTTTTGTGTTATAGAAGAAGTTTAGGGTTATGAGGGGTGGAGAAACAAACACATTCTTAGGAATCTTACAAGTTTGACTTTGTCATAGGTTTTAATGAGTCCAATAATTGTGTGTAGGAGTTTCCTTTATGTACTTCTATTGACTAAGGTATTTAGCTTAGCAGAGGTTTGTCAATTGTGTAGTGGATTTACCAGTATAAAATGATCTTTCCCTTTCATGACTTTGAGTTTGAGGTTTTTACTGGTTAGGCCAGAAGAAGAATAATACTACATCAAGGAAAGTGCTGACAGGGCTTAAATTGTCTATTACCATCAAATTTTTTATGTAGATACTGAGAAAATGAGATTGAAATTGCTATGTCAACTTGATGATTGCATATTGCATCGTAGTTAGGGTTCTGTAGGATAGGACTAATATTTAGGCTATTACTAAACCTGTTTAGACGGATAGGAGAAACTCGATCTAATTGACCAATTATTTGATATTGGAAAGTTATTTTGATAGTGGGATTCATCCAACCAAATTTTGATGGTAATAATTTACAAGTTAATGCTTTCTTCGATGAAGGATTGCCAGTATTGATGTTGATAAAAATGAAGTATATAATAAACTGGCAAATGAAATCTCTTTGACAAATGACAGTCAACTGGAAAAGAAAAAAAAATGCTTCAATAGGGTTTTGACAAAACAAAAGGCTCGTTCTTTTACTTCTTAAAACCGGATATTATGACAGTTTTGCGTTATAACTGATAAGTGATTTTGCAACAAGTAAAAAGTGATTAAGAAGTTCAAGTAGAAATGACTTGTGTATTGCACACGTTGTGCTGTTTCCAAGCAGCCAAGAGTCTTGAGTCACCATTTTTTTAATTGACCTTTTTCATCTGTAATTTCATTGACTATTGGGATTTCATTTGTGATGACGTCATCAAATATTGTTGTGTTCAACAATGCCAGGCGATTTATGGGGCAAATATGGTTAGTAATGCGTTTGTTAAGAGCTGTATGGTGATTTATGCAACCGTATTGCTTGTTTGTTTTTTTTTTTTTACGATGGTTTAAGATAGTATTGCATGTGTAAACACCTGTTCCGAGATTTTGAAGCCAGATTTCGGACTCAAGCCATCATTTCCCAACTATTTCATGTGCAAAATCAAATTTATCGACCTCAAATTGACTAAAACAAATGGTTTTATATTTTTTACATGTGTTATTTATAAGCTGTCAGTCTTGACCAGTATTTATCCCAACTTTGGCCACCATGTTGTTACATCATGTAATAGGCGGAGCTTAATGAAAAAGGACACTCAGTGGTGGAATTTGTTTTGCGTATGTGCAACACTCAAAATACTAGGTGCATTCAATCTGTAAAATAGAAGTGACTTGGTCACTTCTGACGTCACTATTTCTAACCTTAAAATGCTATTAATGAAAGAATTTGTGATGTCAAAAGTGATTTAACTTACGTCACTTCTATTTTACAGATTGAATGCAACAAATGGTGTTCAGTCACAAGTACTTCTAAAAGTCAATTTTAGAAGTCATTAGCTGCATTCAATCTGAAAAGTTGAAATTACTTGTCATTTTTGACGTCATTTCATTACTCCTTTCATTAATACATTAGAATAAGAACTAGTGACGTCAAAACTGAAGTCACTTCTACTTTTCAGATTGAATGCAGCTACTATAAAGTACAAGTCAAATTGACTTGTCAAGATTGAACACACCTACTGCCAGCATTTCCATGTAATAAATTCACACACTTGAATTTAAGTCCCATAAATTTGCTAAAATGCCAGGTCTAAGTTATGTTTTGACCAAATGCCTTTGCATTTTGTCATCAAATTAGCTGTTGAGGCAAATGACTATATACTAAAAACAAATTGCAAAGTCAGTGGGACTTACCTAAAAACTGAAATTATTGCTGCATATTGTCAGTGGTATTCCATCTGGCATTCATAGCAATAAAATTTCCATGCGAAAACAATCATCACTTTATATCTCTGGAGTGATCTAATTTTCTCCTTATTTGAAAATTTACCCTAAATTTCAAAAGAAATAAAACAATTTACATGAGAAAGCAGGAAAAGCTCTTTAGTGCAGCTTCTGCACCCATTCATGTGTAGCTATTAAACAAACATTTTCATTATCAGGTCACTCAGTGCACATTGGATTCTTTTTCACTTCTCACACAAGAGGATTTAGCACACAGAAAAGCTTAAAGGAAAAATTCCAAAACAAGATTTCAATAGACAGGTTGCGCATTTCGTAAGGAAACACAAATACAAAAAGCAATTATTATAAATTTTCCGAACTTTTGTCAAACTTTTTCATTTGCATGCTGATAGATTGCACCAAAAAGCAAAACAAAATCTAACAAGACGGAATAAACATCCGGGTAGCACTAAAACAAGATGCAGCCAACGATAATGCTGTTTGCACTTAAATATGTGTAATCACATGGAATTATTCGAATTTTAACTAAACCTACCTTATTTTAATTCCAAAAAGCATGTAGAACTATTTGTACCTATTTTAACATTCTTGAGTATTCAATCGACTTCTACAGTGATTTATGAGCTTTGATTTGATTGCGCAACACTTAGATCGGGTCGACTTGGCCTCCATTGTGGTTGTTTGAAGTGCTCATGCTCACAACTTTGGTATTGCGTTTAGTAGCTGCTGCAAAACCACCCAGAGTAACTAAAACACAAGCAACGCTTATGGGGTTTCAGCAAATGCATGCATGGCTGGCCTTCTAGTGGAAAAACTGTAACAACTATGAAAACCAGTACAAACAATTCACTTTCTTGTTATACCCTTTCACAGTAGCCATTTGAATTTAGATTCAGACCAATATCCAGTTAGTGCGAACAGAACCAGATTAAACTAATCTTGATTAAATGTCGAGAAACTAGATTAATCCAATCCAGTTCTACAACCT
>JAQFZO010002717.1:0-11416 GCA_034695885.1 Geophilus flavus | reverse complement strand
TTCAGATGACAGGGACTGTTTTGACTTATGTAATCGTTTTGTATCAATCTTAGGTATGTAGATGATTGGGAATAGCAATGTTCGCAAAGATACTTTCATGCAAGGCAAATTTTTCTTCAAGTATATAAATAGCCCTATGTTTACAATTTTCAGGGGATCATTCAGGGATTTAAATGTGTCTTGTGTACAAAGTTGCACTTGCTTTGATTGTTTTATTATCTGCACATGTGCTAGGGATCTCTGGAATTTCCACACAGGAACTCCAATAATATTACGTCCGTTCAATACAAAAATATGTTTTCTCTGATCTAACGTCGCCACCTAGCTTCACCACATCACACCAAAATTATGACTCACAAAATATACAAATCAAACTCATCAGAACATTAACATAATCTCAAATCACACTTTAAATTACACAACAACTAAAATAATAAACTCAAATTTTTGAAACTATATTAAATTTGACAGGATCTTTGCCGAACTCTCCTATGGGTTTTAAACCACATTTTCATGTGTTTACTTTTCTTTTCACAGGATTTAAATAAATCTTTAACATCATTATTTATTTTTATTCCTAGAAAACACCTTCTTTCTATTGATATGTCTTATATTTTGTTTTTAGGATTTGGAAGTAGTACGAACCATACTATAATAGTATAGTAGTTGTGCATAACATACTGTAAATTTGCATACGTACCATAATAGACCACTTTTTAGTATATATTTTATTGAAATATTAAAATCATTCACGTATAGTAATAACTATAGTAATCA
Organism: Geophilus flavus; assembly: GCA_034695885.1. Taxonomy (NCBI): domain Eukaryota; kingdom Metazoa; phylum Arthropoda; class Chilopoda; order Geophilomorpha; family Geophilidae; genus Geophilus; species Geophilus flavus. The sequence continues at coordinate 10,639 of JAQFZO010002717.1, read as the reverse complement.
CCATGATTTAAGTCACTGAAAATCCACACTCAATATATTCATGCATTTGTATCAGAAAAGTAAAAAGGTTGCATATGTTTTTGTACTTCTTAGAAAGTCTCGAAAACCATATCCATGGCCCGCCCATCACTATTGAAAAACCCATAAATTGCCTTTTATGTCATCTATAAAATTATCCCATTACGCTTATCACCAACATCTAAAAACTACCAAAAAATCGATCAAACCACGCCTATAGCACTTAGCTCCCATTAAACTTATCTTCATAAACCACAAACGCATCACATTACACCATATCAACACGTCGACATCAATTCCACCATCAATTGTGAACAGAACCACTCACAACAACTTCTCGATGATACAGCAACCCTCAAACGCCTGGAAAACCTTTTCCAAGACCCCCAACAAATACCTAGACAGACTAAAATCACTCTGGAACTTCGCTTTCTCCATCTACGGCTTCGACGTCTACAACGGCGACGTCAGTTGGGGAAGAAAATCGATCATTCTCTTTTTTTGTTCTCTCCAGATCACGATTTTATTGCATTACATCATCTGTGTCGTTTATTTAATCGCAAACGGGGCCCCAATTACCGTAATAAGTTTTTTCTCGCCAACCATTGTGGGTTGTTACATTTCCTTGCACAACATGTGGGTGTTGTTCAAAAAACGAGTAGACATTGCTCGAGTGCTGAGAAAAAGTTGCGTTCACGTCTACAGGAATCTCGAGTTGGCGAAACAGGTTTGGCATTTTTCTTTGAAATCTTCTTTCTTCCTGTTTTCCCTCTTGATGGCAGTGGCATCATGCATGATTTTTGAATTCGGGACCCAGGACACTAAGATGTACGCTTCTATTTTTTTTCGGTCTAAAAGACACTGATGACAACGTCAAATTTATTCGTTGTGTGTTATTAGTTGAGATCATCATCGTTTTAAACATTTCAGTCGAATTCGTCAACATTTCTATTTGTTTTTTCATTCACTTTTGTTTCATACTGCAAAGTCGGTTTAAAGAAATCAACCTTAAATTCGAGGGAAAAGTGTTGGGAATGTCGGATTTGATTGAATTTCGGAGAAAACACGAAACGGCGAGTAAAGCGTGCGAGGAGATGAGTCATTTATGGTCGCCTTTGCTCGTTATATGGTTGGTCGGCTTCATAATCGGTCTGTGTTTCGTTTTGCGGGGGTTGAGTTTGGGGAATTCGGCGTTGATTATGACGGCGTTCATGATCGATGTGGTGAGACAAGTGTCGTTGATTGTACATTTGTTTCGATTTGCGAGTTTGGTGAACACCGAGGCACATCGGTTGAACGGCAAATTGCTTTTCGCGCCGATCAAATCGGTCAATGCGAACGAGAAAATACAGGTGAGCTTTTGTCGATGGATTGTGTCGCCTTATATTGTGTTATTGATTTTTCTTTTTTTTCTTGTAGTTGGAATATTATGTTAATTATATGTTGTTGACTGAGAGGTTGAATAATACTAATATCGGGATCGATGCTTCTGGATTGTTTTTGATGAATGCCTCGAGTTTTCTTGGGGTGAGATGATGTTTTAACTATTGATTTGATTTACTAAGTCTTTTCTTATTCTTTGTTTGTTTTCAGATGACAGGGACTGTTTTGACTTATGTAATCGTTTTGTATCAATCTTAGGTATGTAGATGATTGGGAATAGCAGTGTTCGCAAAGATACTTTCATGCATGGAAAATGTTTTCTCAAGTACTGGTACATGGGATATAGCCTTGTTTATAATTTTCAGGGGAACATTCAGGGATTTAAATGTGCCTTGTATACAAAGTTGCACTTGCGCTTTGATTGTTTTATTATCTGCACATGTGTAAGGGATCTTTGCCGAACTGGGTTTTAAACCACATTTTAATGTTTACTTTTCACAGATTTTACACAAATTTTTGACTTCATTATTTATTTTTATTCTCAGAAAACACCTTCTTTTCATTGATGTCTTATACTTTGTTTTTCAGGATTTATAAGTAGTACAGTAATGTAATTGTATTGTAATTATCTATAACGTACAGTAAATTTGCAAACGGTACCATAATAGACCAGTTCTTTGTATATATGTTATTGAAACATTAAAATAACTCACGTGGTAACTATAGTAATCACCATGAATTAAGTCACTGAAAATCCACACACAATATTCATGCACTTATTTCAGCAGAAAGATGGTTACCAGTATTTTGGCGTCTCATAGAAAGCCCATAAAACCATATCTTGACCGATATTATAAATCAACAAACCATTGAAAAACCCATAAACAACGTATTATCACATCTATAATATTACGTATCCAAACACACAAACATCGATCAAACACGCATTTAGCACTTAGCTCCCGAAAACTTATCTTCTTAAACCAACAAAGGAATCAAACAAACACCACATGAATAAGTCAACCATCAAATCCACATCAACCATGAACCAAACCACTCACAACAACTTCTCAATGATACTGCAACCCCCAAACGCCTGGAAAACCCCTACCAAGACCCCCAAAAAATATCCGGACAGACTAAAATCACTCTGGAACTTCGCCTTCTCCATCTACGGCTTTGACGTCTACAATGGCGACGTCGGTTGGGGAAGAAAATCGATCATTCTTTTGTTTTGCGTTCTCCAGACTACGATTTTACTGCATTACATCATCTCTGTCGTCTATTTGATCGCAACCGGGTCGCCCATCACCATAATAAGTTCCTTCGCGTCAACCATAGTCAATTGTTACGTTTCCCTACACAATATGTGGGTGTTGTTCAAAAAACGAGCCGCGATTGCTCGAATGCTGCGAGAAAGTTGCATTCACGTCGACAGGAATCCCGAGTTGGCAAAAGAGGTTTGGCAACGTTCTTTGAAAACTTGTGTTTTGTTGTTTTTTCTCTTAATGGTACTGACGTCTTGTCTGATGGTCGAATTCGCGACGAAGGACTTCGATGGGATGCAGAAACTCGCATTGATTTATTTTTTCGGTCTGAAAGTCACTGACGAAAACGTTGAAATCGTTCGAGCCGTGTTATTAGTCTGGTACATCATTATTTTAAATGTTTCTAGCCAGTTCGTCACCATTTCTATTAGTTTTTTTATCCATTTCTGTTTCATACTGCAAAGTCGTTTTAAAGAAATCAACCTTAAATTCGAGGGAAAAGTGTTGGGACTGTGGGATTTGGTTGAATTTCGGAGAAAACACGAATCGGCGAGTAATGCATGCGCGGAAATGAGTTGTTTATGGTCGCCATTGCTCGTCGTGTGGCTACTCGGCTTTATGATCACATTGTGTTTTTGTTTGCGGGCGTTGAGTTTGGGGAATTCGGCGCTGACTCTGACGGCGTACATGATCAATACTGTAAGACAAGTGTTGTTGATCGTGGAGTTGTTCCGAGTCGCAAGTTTGGTGAATATAGAGGCACATCGGTTACGCGGGAAATTGCTCTTCGCGCCGATCAAAGCGGTCGACGTGTGCGAGAAAAGACAGGTGTGGATTGTCAATTGGGTTGTATGTTCTCTTATTGTGATTTTGATTTATCTTTTTTTTCTTCATAGATGGAGTATTATGTCAATTATATGTTGTTGACCGAGAGGTTGAGTAATACTAATATCGGGATCGATGCTTCTGGACTGTTTATGATGAATGCTTCGAGTTTTTTTGGGGTGAGTTACGTTTGATTTTATTTACGGTATACTGAGTCTGATCTTACTTTTTGTTTGTTTCAGATGGCGGGGACTGTCTTGACTTATGTAATCGTTTTGTACCAATCTTAGGTATACAGTGTATATTAGTGGGAATGGGAATAGCAGTGTTCGCAAAGATACTTTCCTGCATGGCAAATTATTCTATTCATTCAAATATGCGTTTCAATTTTCAGGGGGAATATACACTCATTTAAATTTACCTATTGTGTATACAAATTTCACATGCTTTGCTTCTTTTTATTACCTGTAACTGCAAATGTGCAAGTAGTGCTCTTATTTAGGAAATATTTTTGCCAAACTCTCCTATCAGTCTTAAACCCCATTTTTATACTTATATACAAGTACGGTACTCACTATGTGTTTAATTTCTTTTTCACAAGATACACTAATTTTTAAATATATATATTGTATTTTTATTCTCATAAAACACCTTAAAATTGAAATTTATCGCACAAAAAATACCATTGTAGAAATACAAGATTTGACTCACAAAGATTCGTCCGAATCGTTGAGTTATCCTGTCGTTGTTTTTATTAATGACGTGAAAATTTTATTTCCATTTTAAAATTTATTATAAGAAACAGTTGTATAAATAAATGTATTTACCGTTCAATTTATGATTATAATACACAATTACTTAAATAAAAAACGGAACCATGTCCAACACGGTGCGCTTGTTGGCAATTACGTACATTTCGCTACAAAATTTTAACTCGTTTACAATTTTATCTATTTATTTAATCTTTGCAATTTAATCATTTCTGAAGTTTTCTTTGCATTTGATTTTGACGTATTTTAATCAAAACTATCATTCATCATCGAGTTGCTGCTCTCTGCCGGCAACTACACACATTTCAGTAAGATTTGTATACAATATATTATTAAATATTAATGAAACTGAATCTTTTAATTTATAAATTTAAATTTTAAAATGTAAAAATAATATTTTCTATTAATGGACAGTTTAATTAAAAATTTAAAATATAATTAGGATATTTGCGATTCTGCTGACATACGACGGCCTACTCGCCGCCATGTTGTGTTGTGCATGGCGTCCTTGACCAGACGGGAGCGCTTAAAGATTTCGTACGCCCGAATAAACGCACGAAGAAGGTAAATCAGTCGTTATTTAATGAAATAAACATCGAACACTCTTACTGAAACGCTTTTTGTACGATGACAAGGAAATTTTAATTCAATTATAGCCCATCGATAACACAAACATATGGGACATTGTCGTCTGCGCTGCTTTCTCACTTTACCGCCAGAGGTCGGTAAAGTGGGGAAGAGGCGCAGACAAGGGACACCGTGTTCTCGTTTATCGTGCAATTGCAATAAAATTGTGACTGAAAAACAAATTTTATTGATTAAAAAGTGAAATACAAACATTCCCATCTACGTACATTTAATCAAGCAAAAAAATATTTTTTTTCCACAAATTTCGAGTGAAAAATCATTTCACCCACCCATCACGCGATAATTGCGATTTATTTCAACTAAATTTCAATTTTTATCTTTAATAAGAAAATTTTTCTATTTTTTCACAGATGAGGATGCGGGTTGCGAAGACTTAACCAAAGGGCCTAGGTGTCGTTCGAGTAGTCAGTCAGTTCAATCATTAAACTTCAGTTTTGTCCATTAGTGGGTTCTCGAGTATCAAATCAGGGACTAATAAACTTCTTTCCAGCTCCTAGCAACTCGCGAAGACGTCGAGGGACAGAAAACCGTGAGTTTCCTTTTTGCCCCGACAATGACCTGATAGCCAATCAAAAAAATCAAACCAAATTTCCATTTATTGATAATAAAAATTTATGAAGTGTTTCTCCTCTGTTTTGTATTTAGATTTGTGCAAGCACAGACCCACAAGTCAGTGATTTGTCAGATAGGTTAGGAGTTGGTTTTGTTGAATTTTTATGTGTTTTTGTGTTTAAATGATATGTACTAGATTGTTATCAGTTGGTATAACAACTGAAATTATTTAATTAATATTTACACATTAATTTAATTTTTACAATTGTATTATTTTGTGGTTCAGAAGATAAAATTTGAGTTAAGCGCTTCAACTCAGGATTACATTGTGATTTGTGGACACATTTAAATATGGTTGGACAAAAGTTACAAATTCAATGCATTAATAGACTGTACTTAAAACATTTGATGTCAGCAAAATTCACACTTAGCAACCTGAATACGACGGTCTTTAAAAATCGTAACTATTTATGTAGTGCAGTTGAAGCTAATTTTTGGATCTCTGAAGAACCCTGTATGTCATTTTGCTATGTGTTGTTGATGAGTTGGGAAGTTATGCTCGAAAATTGCCAATATTTCTGTATTTATTAGTCATGGGTAGTAAATTTGGGTGTTGATAAAAAAATTATTGCATGTTTGGAGATGTCCGTGAGTAGTTTGGCCATCTCAATCCTTCTTTTGTGCATGGTGAAGAGACTGCACATTGCTGTAGTGAAAGTTACCAAGAGTGTCATGTGCTAACAAATTATCGACAGTGTTTCTTTGTATGCTATGATGTAGCCGATGACTGTGAAGAAGTAAATGATGAACGTGAACAGGATGATTGTTGTTGAAAACAACATGACTTTTTTCATGGTCGATTGGGTTTTGTAGAACAGATCTATCCCATACAAGGAAAAGACAAAAGTCCATAGGTATTTGACCTTTTTTCTTATCTATTAAGAATTAATTGTGGATGAATGGGTGTCTTTGCCATCGTGGTAAGCAACAAGTTTTTCTATATGTTGAAACAGTTTTGTATTAAAGGCCACAGCGTTGTTTCCATGGTAAAATCAATGGCAATATGAAAAAATAATTGAGTCAGACAAAAGTAATATAACATCTTGGAAAGTGGTTCGACAAGATATAATGGAAATCTTGAAAAATTAATGACTTGCGTGACCAATTACCCAGGCTTTAAGTTTTGTTGTTTTCTTTTTATACAGTGAGAACAATTCAAAACTGGTCTCAACGTGTTGTAGTGAGTTTCTGAACAAAATTTAATGGTACATCTATTGGTTTTAAATAGTCATTGGTTAGAATTGTAGGTAAATGATAATTGGTCTCTTCCTGCAATTTATTTCCAATAGTTGTTCATCATCAATCAACTGAACTAATGATTTCTTCAATATTTATAATGTTCAGCTGAAGTGTGAAATTGTGATCATCTCAAAATAGACTCACGCAGAAACTCTGGGTGTGTCTACTTCACTTAAGTTTGGGGTAAAAACTTTATTTAGACATGATGCAAATGAATAACGTTTTTCGCGCAGCAGCAATAACAGTAACTAGAAAACATGAACACGCCAAATACACAAATCGATTGAAAACACTGTGGAAAATCGCATTCAAATGTTACGGTTTTAACGTGTACAACGGTACGATCTCCCGCAGGCAACTGGCCACCATCATATCCTTGGCTTTCCTTCAAACTGCCGTGTTTCTCCATTTCCTCGTATCGATTTCCTACATCTTCATAGACAAATCCAACTTTACTGCAATCAGCAACTACTACGGTCTTGTCGTAAGTTCTTACATGTCTGTTCACAGCTCGTGGATCATGTACAAAAAGAGATTCGCCATCGCAAAGTTGGTCAAAGACGCGATGAAACACATGGAGAAGAACCAGAAATGGGCAAAAAGCATTTGGATGCATTCAGTGCTGAGTTCCACGTTTCTTTTACTCATGGCAGTCGTCATGTGCGCGTGTACACTGACTGCTGTGACCACGCATGAAACTAAATTCATACGAAAGTACGCTAATTTCTATCTGATCGGTGGTCTTTTGACGGACGAAGAATTGTACGTCGCACGTGTATACATTTGTGTCGCAAGTTTCTCGGCTTCTTTCGTTTCAGCCGAATTCGTCACAATTTGCGTGTCATTTTTCGTCCATATCTGCTACATGGTTTTCTATCGGTTTAAATGCATCAATTTGACGTTGGAGGAGGTTTTGAGCAATGGGAAACGATTGAGTTATTTCGATTTGTGCGAGTATCGTAAACAGCATCAGTTGGCGTGCGAAGTTACCGAAGCGTTGAGCGAGCTTTGGTCACCCTTGATCGTAATTTGGCTCTTTGGTTTCGTTTTCATGATGTGTTTCGCCTTTAGGGCTCTGATGTTGGACTTCACAGCATTGACATTGATTGTGCATGCCGTCTACGGGTTGTGGTTATTGTGGTTGACTCTCGATTTATGCAGAGCTGCGGCTTGCATCAACGTCGAGGCGCATAAATTGGGCGAGAAGTTGGTTGCGTTTTCTATGCCGAGATTTGAGAACATTGCTCAGAGTGATGAAGTGAGATAGGATGAATTATTCTTTTTCTTTTTATCTTTTTATTTAAACGATTTTTTAATTTACTTTTAGATGAATTATTACATGAATTATACGTTGTTGAACGAGCGACTCTTGAGCACACGCATCGGCATAAATGCTTCTGGATTGTTTCTGCTCCAAAATTCGACTATTTTAGGGGTGTGTATTTAATTTCTTGTGAGAATCCAATTAAGTTATTTTTATTTATTTCAGATGTTTGGCACGATCGTTACTTACGTGGTCGTGTTATATCAGTCTTAAACTGTTGCAATGTCTGGAGTTCACTTTAAGGGGCAATCTCCGGTTTGGCTAGGACCATTAAAGTTTAAGGAAACCACTTACGGTACATTGTAATCGTTCATTTTATTGCAAAGCCTTGATAAAGCTTAACTAGTTTTTCCAATTCTATTCAGTAATCACTCCTTTTTCAGTTGTTTATCACTTATGTTTATTGTTTATTTTATCCTGTTTTCATGATTCATTAGTTTTTCCTGGCTTAATAAAATCACTGTTCCCATCATCCCATGTGCCAACACTTACTGCTTCACTGGACCTTTATAACATCAATCGGAAGTGACTTTTATGCCCCTGTGTCCCTATGACATTGCAGTGAAGTCGGATGCGGAATTTTCCGTTATGGCAGAAAAGGATCTGACCATTTCTCGTATGGTTATTTCCCTCATTTGTCGTTACGCTATTCTTTGCCAACAGTGATGATGCAATGTGATGATGGAAATTTTCCACATGTTTTCAGTCCAATTTGGGTTAGTTTTCAGGTAATTGGAGATGTTGATGAGTAGTTTGGCCATTTCAACCCTTCTTTTGTGCATGGTGAAAAGACTGCACATTGCTGTAGTGAAAGTTACCAAGAGTGTCATGTGGTAACAAATTACCGACAGAGTTTCTTCGTGTGCTATGATGTAGCCGATGGCTGTGAAGAAGTAGATGATGAACGTTAACTGGATGATTGTTGTTGAAAAAAATATAATTTTTTTTTATGGTCGATTGGGTTTTGTTGAATAGATCTATCTCATACAATGAAAAGATACACAAGTCCATAGGTATTTCAGCTTTATTTCATATCTATTAAGAATGAATTGTCGATGAATGGGTGTCTCTGCCATCGTGGTAAGCATAAGTTTTTCTATATGATAAAACAGTTTTGTATTAAAGGCCACAGCGTTGTTTCTATGGTAAAATCAATGGCAATATGAAAAAATAATCGAGTCAGTCAAAAGTAATATGAGATAGCATCTTGGAAAGTGGTTTGACAAGTAATAATGGAAATCTTGAAAAATTAATGAGTTGCGTGACCAACTACCCAGGCTTTCAGTTTTCTTGTTTTCTTTTTATACAGTGAGAACAGTTCAAAATTATCTCAACGTGTTGTAGTGAGTATCTGAACATAAGTTAATGGTACATTTATTGATTTTAAATAGTCATTGGCTAGAATTGTAGGTAAATGATAATTGGTTTCTTTCTGCAATTTATTTCCAATAATTGTTATTTTTGAAAGATCATCAGTCAACTGGGTATGTCTACTTCACTTAGGGGTCACGGTGTTTTCCCTATGCTGCGCAAGCAAAAACATCATTTAAACATGATGCAGATTAATAACTATTTTGCCTCAGCAGCAGAAACAGTAACCAGAAAACATGAACACTCAAAATACACAAATCGTTCGAACAGACTATGGAAAATCGCATTCAAATCATACGGCTTCGACGTGTACGACGCTACGATCTCCCGCAGGCAACTGGTCATCATCGTATCCTTGGCTTTCACACAAACTGCGTTGTTTCTCCATTTCCTCGCATCGATTTCCTACCTCATCATAGCCAAATCCAACTTTACAGCACTCAGCTATTACACCGGCGTCGTCTTAAGTTCTTACATATCGGTTCACAACTCGTGGATCATGTACAAAAAGAGATCCGCCATCGCAAGGTTGGTCAAGAACGCGATGAAACACGTGGAGAAGAACCAGAAATGGGCGAAAAACATTTGGATGCGTTCCGTGTTGAGTTTCACGTTCCTTTCAGTCTCGACCGTCGTCATCAACGCGTGTGTACTCATCGATGTGACCACGAACGAAACTAAAATCATCCGAAAGTACGCCAATTTGTATCTTATCGGTGGTTTTTTGACGGACGATGAATTGTACGTCGCTCGCGCACTCATTTCACTCGCTGGTTTCTCGGCTTTCTTCGTTTCGGCCGTTTTCATCAACATTTGCGTGTCTTTTTTCGTCCACGTCTGCTATATGGTTTTCTATCGGTTCAAAGGAATTAATGAGTGGTTGGAGAAGGTTTTAAGCAGTGGAAAACGATTGAGTCATTTAGATTTGTGCGAGTATCGCAGGCGGCATCAGTTGGCCTGCGAAGTTACCGAACAGTTGAGCGAGCTTTGGTCACCTTTGATCGTGATTTGGCTCTTTGGTTTCGTAATCATGATGTGTTTCGCCTTGAGGGCGCTGACGTTGGACAACACAACGTTGATAGTGATTTCATTTGCCGGCGACGAGTTGTGGTTATTGTGGTTGACTCTCGATTTATGCAGAGCTGCGGCTTGCATCAACGTCGAGGCGCATAAATTGGGCG
>JAQFZO010002716.1:0-11419 GCA_034695885.1 Geophilus flavus | reverse complement strand
GTATAATAACACCTTTAAAGGTGTACACTCTGGGAAATACGCTTTACACCTTTAAAGGTGTACGCCACAGGACGCAGGCTGTAAAACAACTCCTTATAATAACACCTTTTTTTCTATATATGTGGGAAAAACAGCTTATACAGCTAAAGACTCGATAATGCTTCATCATAAAATACAACAATAGTCTTTTCTATGGTGGACAGTGAAATAAATGTGTCTGACAGCTTTATAATTAGTTTTAGTTAATTTTTAATTCAAAATCAGACTGAAAATCAGTGATACAGTACATTTTGAAATTCATTCCGACAAAAAACTATGAAACAAAACATTCGATTATTTAATTAATTAAAATTTATTCAAAAAGATTAATGATTATAAACTAGTACCTACTTTATGTAAAATATATGAATGACGCATTTAGAAACTCAGCTGTAACTAAAACTGAGTACGATACAACATTTCCCTTGCAACCCATTCTTCCATCATTTTCTTGCATTCGGTTTTGGCAAAATATTTGAGCATCGCATTTTTAATGAAATTTCTGGCTGTTTTGTCTTCGCACTCATCCGCTGTCCTCATGGCACATGTACCAATAGTACCTACGAATCTACATCAAATAAATTAAAAAGAAAAGTTAGAAATTATTCACAAGCAGGATTCATTCACACTTTCCAGAATTTGGAAGTTGGAACAAAATTGTGCCTAGTGGCAGAAAGGTGAAGTGAACTAGTCAGTTGCAGATTGGGCTGCATGGGGTAAAGTCGAGGGTAAAGTGAAGATTTTTATTTTTTATGACCCCACACTCCCTCCCTCTGGTGGTGGATAGGGTCAGCAATTCTGGCAAGTGTAAATTCTTCACTAAGGGAAACTTACTTGCAAATGTTTTGGAAACGGTAGTTTTTTTGAGAGTCGGTGTAATTTTTATACAATTGTTCATATGGTCCGAGGCATTGACTGTAGGAAATATATGACATTTTTTCAACACATGGAACCCCATTGGTCAAAAAATCTACAAAAACAAAACCAAAAAAAAAAAATTAAAATTAAAAAAAAATTTTTTATTTTTATTTTGACTAAAATTACCAATTAACACTTTACTTTCATAACAAACCAACTCTTTGAGACTCTTTGCTATGGTAATGTGGTTTACAATGAGTTCATCATACATTGTTTTTCCCAAACAATTTTCCACCTCATTTCCCAATTCGACAATACACACAATGTTATCAAACCTAATCAAAAGATTAACAAAAAGAAATTACTTAAAAAAGCGAGATTTATTATAAAAGAAAACAAACATACCTGCAAAGTTTTTCAGCACTTATACCAGCAGGGTTTTCCCAAATAATATTACTTACGTTATTTATCAAACCCAAACTGCAGGCTTTATGAGTCTCAAACGCGTACTCCAATTGCGAAGTCGTGCAATTGCCTTCTTTATCTTGTTTCAAGAATTCCAACATCAAATCAATTTGCTCGGCAGCCGAACCGACAGCACGAGCACATACTATTATAAAGAAAATAGAAAAAATTTAAAATATTGTTGACAAGACTCGCCAATCTTTAAATATTTAATGGTATAAGACTCAAGGTCGTTTGGAGAAATTACTCTTTTATAAAGTTTTATATTTAGTTATATACTGACCAGATGCTGTGGCGAAAAGTAGGAAAATTGCGAGGAGTTTTATCATAGTGTTTAAGTTTCTTGATCGTAAGTTGTGAAGTCTGTGAGGAGCTTTGGTATACTTATAGGTTGGTCATGTTTTCGTTTTCTGCTGACGTCACACGGGGATTTCTAGACGGCACGGATTGTTGTTGCCTGGGCTTTGCTTCAGGCGTTGGTGAACACTGATTCTCGGAATTTCCGTTGCGTGTAAATTGACTTATTTGAATATTTTGCCAATTTTGATGATTTTTATTATAACTACTGTAGTTACCCAATAGCTTTCCTGCAATAATTATGTAACAGGTTACTCTGCAGGAAAGAATTATTTTGTACGCAGTATAAAAAGAGGAATTTATTTAATTTGTGCAAACAGGATTGGCATCACTTCATGACATTAATTTTAATTTTTTCCTGTGAAGAAATCGATGCACATTGCTAAATTCACAATTGTCACATTTCCTCACTCATTTGACCTCTTAAAACGAAGTCAGATTGTTGATAAATAATAGTAAAATTTTGTTAAAAATTACATTTACCCAAATAAACTACGAATTAAAAACAAGGAAAAAACCACAGTGCAAAACATGACCAAATTCCCCTTAAAAACAGAAACGGACGCCCCCTTGAGTTCTTCGGCGACCCAAAATTCACAATCGGTCTTCTTAAACGCCATAACCAATAGTTCGGTAAAAAATTCACTCGCTGTTTTGTCCTCGCATGTGTCGGTGGCACGGATGACACAAGTCCCTAATTTAGCCACGGCCCTGGGGTATGAAAAGAAAAGGGTTAAAATTAGTCGAGTAAAATCCAATTTTATTTCAGTACCGACACGTCTTCTCCATTTTATATCCCGTATCGCCGTAATCGAGATTCTCGACTCTTTCCTTCCACATTTTAAAACACTTAATAGTCGTTTCTTTAACTTCGAGAAAACACGGAAGACCTCTTTCGGTGAAATCTAGAAAATATATAATAAATGTAAAAAATAATTCAAATTTTGAATTATCATAGGAAAATTTTCAATTACCATTAAATACTGTGCTATCTTCTGGACATAAATAATCCCTTACGTTGTTTGCTGCTGTTATGTGGTTTTCTTTTAGTTCCTTGTTCATTTTTGGAGTGAGACACTTTTCGAGGGATTGTTTCATGTCGAAGTAGCAACTGGTGAAATTATCTCTGCGAAAAATGTTTAAAAAAACAAATTAAAAATTGTAATTTAACAAAAGACGCAAAGGGATTTTCTTCTGACATCAGATTTTATTGGTCTGAGCATGTGCAGTTGTAAAAACTAACATTAAACAAATTATGTATAAGAAGATTTTATGGTCATGTAAACACTGGCCTTCATTGGAAACTTTTCACATGTCTGATGAAAAATGATCAATAATGGTAAAAACTGATGATCAATACCAAAATATTTTTGTACATACGCGCATAAATATGAGAGTATGAAGTTTGGATGTTGTCTTGTGACAAAAGATCTAATTCTTTTTCCCATTGTTCTCATACAATAATGGAAAGCTTGATGTGCATCATACAATTGGCCAATCTGACATTTTCCATCTTTGTCCAATTTCAAGAATTTCTTTAATTGGACTTCACTGTCCTGGTAAGAAACTGATGTATAGTTAAAAAGATGAGAAGATTTCTCTAATATCTGAGACTATTTTTTGATTAGTTCTTACCTGGTATCAATGTTAGAAAAATGAGTAAAGAGATTTGAGTTTTCGACATATTGACTAGAATTCCTGTTGTTGTCTCTGCTTGTACTAAATGGGGAATTGGAAGTTTCCCTTTTGGTTCTTGGGTTGGGGAGATTTTTATTGAAGGGAGAAGGGTTTTTATGATGAGTCCACTTATGTAATCAGTTGGCAAGAGTTTGACTATATATTTTGGTAGTAGGGCATTGCAGGGAAGTAAGGGGCAGCTGATGAAAATATTTAATTTACTTTTTTTATTTTTTTAAAATAGAAATTTACATGATTGTCAATGGGAAATGAATGAATGAAGAGAAATACATGTGATGATTATCATTAAATTTATGGGTGTGAGTGAGGTGGAAGAGTTGAGTTCTTCATCGAAGACTTTTTCGCAATCGCTGTTTTTGACCGTTTCGTGCAATAGGTTTTTAAAGAAGTTTGTGGCTGTTTTGTCCTTGCAGGTATTTGTTGCTCCCATGGTACACATTCCTAATATTTTTATGGAACTGGGGTATGTGAAATAGTTTCAAATTAATGTTAAAACATATTAAATTTTGAATTACAATGATCATACCGGCAAGTTTCTTGTAAATTTTGTTCTCCATCTTTCATTGATTGCTTTTCTACACACTTTTTTATTTGTTCTTTAACTTTGCTAAAGCATTTAATTCCATTATTGATGAAATCTGCAACAATAAAGAACAATAAAGATTAGAAAAATGATCAACAATGATGAAAAATTGATCAACAATGATGAAAACTTGATCAACAATAATGAAAAATTGATCAACAATAATGAAAAATTGATCAACAATGATGAAAAATTGATCAACAATGATGAAAAATTGATCAACAATGATGAAAATTTGATCAACAATGATGAAAAATTGATCAACAATGATGAAAAATTGATCAACAATGATAAAAAATTGATCAACAATGATGAAAAATTGATCAACAATGATGAAAAATTGATCAACAATTATCAATCAATAAAGGTAAAAACTGATGAACAATGATCAGCAATGGGATAAAGTGATCAATGATCTGTTTTGACAAAGATATATGATCAGGCTTGACAAAAAAAGATCAACAATGATCAGCTTTGACAAATAGTGATCATTCAATAATAAACAAAATCAAAAAAAAAACAATCAACAATATTGTACCTTTCAACGGTTTGCCTTCATCCAAACACACATAATTCTGTGCATTCTTTATAGCAGTGATGAAATTTTCAAAAAAAACTTTCTTTATTCTTGGCCCTATGCAATCATTGAGTGTACTCTTCATATTGACAAAACATAAAGAATAATCTCCGGATCTACAACAAGCAGAAATCCCGGCTCTTACTCAAACCTCACATTTATTTTTAAAATCTTGACCTACTTGCACACGGCGGTGTACGCCATCTCGGGATCAGATGCACCCAATGCCTGCGTCAACACCGCATTGGGGCTTTCATTTGGATCCAAACTTTTCAATCTATACAACAGAGTTCTGAAACAAAACTCGAAATTCTTCGTCGCACTCATCAACAATTTCAACTCGCATTTATTGTCCGCATCTTCCCGCAGGTATGGCAACAATTTGTCATAATTCCAGTCGCAAAATGCCACTGAAAAAAAAGACAAGAAATTAGATGAAAAGAATCAATTTTTCATGTAAAATCCTTACCTGATGCCAAACAAACAAGATTGATCAGAAGAAATTGAAATTTTGCCATATTCAGAAGTTGTTGGTTGTGTGAAGAAGATTCAGCAAATGAGCCTTGGAAGTTTGAATATAACTTTTAGGCTGGCGGATTCAATTCGAGGGAGACTGGGTATTAATGATGTAAACGACGTGATGTTTTGGCAAGATGATGAATGTTTGTGTCATCAATCAACACTGATAAAATTGAAAATGAGATGAAGGACTTGCACGAGTTACAGTATAACTTGTAGCTGTTGTGTTTGCCGTTAGATGGCAATGAAACAATGTGGTAACGTTATAATGGGAAATATGTTTCCTTGATGCTTTATTCGAATGATTCAATACATTTCTTTGTTGCTTACATCACATGCACAAAGTTTTCAATGATGAATGAACACTGAATGAGAAAATGACAGAAACAAACACGACTGATTCGACCATAGATGTAGAAGAACCTCTGAGTTCTGCATCCAATGATTCTTTACAGTCTGTACTTTGCAACAAACTGACCAGTAAATTCTCCAAGAAATTCGTTGCCCGTTTGTTTTCGCATTCGTCCGCTGCTTTGACGACACAAGCGCCGTATCCAACTAATACCCTGTCGAAATAAACTCAGAAATTAAATTTCTGAAAACTAAATTTCCCTCATCTGTTTCCAATACCGACAGTCAAGAATCGCAAATCCAAACGTGTCAGCAAAATCATCTTCTCCTTGTGCTACAAATCTGTGGCATTCTCTCACTTTGTCCATTACAGCTGGTTCTGATAAACAGTGTCGTTCATACGTTATGTATTCTGCAATAAAAAGAAAATCACGTTTCTTCATCATCATGATTGAATTTAAATAAAAATAAAATGAATTACCGATCAGTGGTTGGCCTTCATCCGAGCACAAGAATTCCTGCGCATCGTTTATAGCCGTTATGTAGTAGTTGAAAAAATCATTGTACATCTTATCACCCAAACACGGTTTCAACATGCTCGCCATGTTGACCCAGCAGCTGTTGAAGTTGTAGCTGTTTGGAATATAGCAATTACAATTTAATGGACTGCAGTCTTGTGTCTTGTTGAAAAGCACGCATTAGATTATAGAAGAAGCAAATAAAGCCTATACAAAAGGACCCTCGTGGACAATAGCTACAAAACAGTACATCATTTGTTAATGTCAGGTGTTTCACCTAGTGGCAAAACATGAAACTACTCACAATTTCAATTGCAAGCATTCAATTGAGCATCCAGTTTTTTTAGCACGACAGGAAGCAGTTTGAATTTATGGTCAGCTTTTGATTAGCTGTCCAAACTGACTCATGAGTAGGATTTATTTGCATCTGGTGACGAAATTTCATACCTCGTGCACAAATCTCTAATAAAAAACGTAGGATCCTCCGCTTCGTATGACGAGACTCGTTTTTCGATGCTTTCGATGCAGTATCGGAAATTGAAGGATGCGCTGTCCAATAGATTTTCCTCGCAAGAACCTTCCTTGTCCGTCTTTAGATATTGCAGCAAAGGGTCAAAATGTTGCAACTGATTCGCCACTGCTGTAATTAAAAGAGAAAAAATGTGTGAGAACACGTTAGAATGCCACGCCCTTCTGCTAGATATTTTTTTGAGGTAAATGTTGTTGTAGTGAAGAAAATGTCTGAGAAATAATTTCTCGTTATTTCTGACTGACCTGATGATGCGAAAATGAGGAAAAGGAGATGAATATTACACATTTTGGTGTAGTGCGTGTTGTTGATCTGAGGCTGGATAGTGAAATGACGACGAACGAATGAAAATTTTCTCTTTACTTCTTGAATTGGGTGTAATTGAAGAATAATTGATGTTTAACGTCTTGTAATTGCATAATCGGATTAAAGCTATTGCATGTATTGCAGGAAAGCTATTAGTAAAAGCATAATATTTCAGGAAGTGGAAAGCTAAGTTGAAGCTGTTCATCTGTTTATAATCATACAGTATTTATAAATAATCAATGAAAAAACAGGGCTAGAGATATTTTAATTTAAAATATCACAATATCGCATAGCATTGATTGCACACACAGCTAATTTTGTTACTTGACTGAGGTGGGGTGAATGAAATAAAAGTTTACAAATTAATTACCAAAACATTAAAATTTACATGTTCGTACCGACAAGTTTTCTCAAAATTATGCTGTCCATCATTCAATTGTTGTTCCATTACACATTTATGAAAACATTTTTAAAATCTCCCGAACTAAAATAAACAAGAAATTTATATACTTTTTACCCCATAAATTTATTACGGTATTTTTAATAAAATCAAAACCTACAAACACGCAACTCCATGGGCCCACTCGGTTTCCTGCCTCAGAACAACAGTGGCGCTTCCGGAGAGATTGACGGATGTCGGTACCGTACGAAATGATCTGATTTCCAAAGATTCTCTTATTTCCGGAAAACCACTCGAAATTCTTGATTGCGCTTTTCAAATATATTATCCGGATCTTTATAAAGGCTTGCCAACAGCTTTTCATAATTCCTATCACAAAATATCACTAAAGAGAATGAATTAGATATACTACACAAAAAAATAGTCAAATTTTTAAAGCAAAAGCCTCACCTGGTGTCAAACACAGAAGACTGAAGAAAATAATTAGAGAATTTCCCATATTTGTTTGTTGCCTGTGCAAAGATGATGTGTACTAAATGAAATCATGCAAGTTTAAATTTAGCTTTGGGATTGGAAGATTCTATTCGGGGGAGATTAGGTATTGAATTGATGACGTAATTAAGGTATAATGTTTTGGCAAGAAAAGTTGACAACAATTTATGTCATCGATCGTCACTGATAAAACTGAAGATGTGCTATGACAGTTTTACATTTTCTGAAGACACTACGCATGCGTCTTGATGTTACAGAGAGGAGAGTGTTGGTTTTTAATTTCAAACACCACAATAGTAATAAAACGATCGTGTCTGGGCTGTCGATTGATGACGAATCGAGTGAAGAATTGAAGCTTTTTTTCAGTTTGGTTCTTAAATTGGATGTAATTTAAGACTAATTGTTCAGATCGTGGGATTACGTAATAAGATTAAAACTATTTACAAGTTTTGCAGGAAAGCTATTAGTAAAAAAAAAACAATTACAATTAGCCTACTCTAGGAAACTAAGGGGCAGCAATTCAAGTGTTTATTTTACCTCGAATTATACAAATTTGTAAATAACGAGTGAAAAAATGGCAGTTACACACATCAAGAAATCAAAAGCACGAATTTTATGGGGAGAAGAATTCCCGAATTGTTTGTTAAAAATTTCTTTGCAATCGGTTTTTTCAAAAGTTTTCAAGAAAAAACTTTTTATGAAATTCATGGCAGTTTTGTCTTCGCAAGTATCTGCCGCAGTTGCCATGCATTTGCTATACCCTGCAAACTCGTAACAGTCGTTGCCGAATCCACCAATGATGAATCTAGTCGCCAATGTCAGGATGTCTATACACTTCTTCATACTTTCCTCCGCTCGTTCTTCTTTCATGCAGGGAATCCCAATATTAAGAAAATCTTTAGACAAAAAAATTTTTATTTCTCTAAATTTTTTATTTAAAAATATTTTAAAAATTTACCAAGAGTCGATCTTCCATGATCGGAACATAGAAAGTCCTGCGCGCTGTTGGCAGCATTTATGCGATTTACAAAATATTCATTATGAAGTTCAGTACTCAAACAAAATTGTAAAGAATTTGACATTTCTACCCAGCAAATACTGAAGTTAAAACTGTCAGAAAAATATTTTAAAATTAAATTATGAACATTTTGGATGATTTTTTGTTTTTTTATACTTAGCGCATAGTTGAAAAACAACTTCTTTGGGTCCCGAAGGGTTATTGGTCAATTTATCAATCCACTCGTGTTTGATGTTCGTGAGACAAGACTCGAAATTATCGGTTGCATTTTCCAATAGTCTGTCCCAACATGTGCTTTTTGGGTCGTCTTTCATGTATTTCACCAACTTCTCTCCAATTTCGTTGTAGCGGGAAGCTGTAGAATGGAAGAATGAAATGACGTCACGATGCGCAAAGGCCACACCCAAAAGTTTCCCAGTCACTCACCTGCTAATGGGAATAAGAAAATGATGAAAAGGAGTGAAGATTTGCACATTATGGCAGGAAATTAAGAAATGTCGAAGTGTTTGGTCGGAAGTTTTGTGCAGGAATGATGATGATTTGAGTGTTTATAATTGGGGTAATTGGAGTTTGTGATCTTGTAAATTACGTAATTGAATTAAAGCAATTGGAAGTTATGCAGGAAAGTAATAACAATCATCACTACAGGAAAGCTAAGGGGCAGCTGTTTACGTGTTTTATTTTATATCATACAAATTTGTAAAGGATGAGTAACAAAATGAATATTATACACATCAGGAAATTGAAGGGAAAAATTTTCTGGGAGGACGATTTTTGGAATTCTTTGAAGAAATCTTCTTTGCAATCGGTTTTTTCAAAAGTTTTCGTGAAAAAATCGTTTACTAAATTTGTAACAATTTCGTCTTCGCACTCGTCCGTTGCTTTTGAAATACATTTGCCGTACATTGAAGCGTCCTGACAGGCGTCGGTGAATGCACCTATGATATAGTTACCCTTTGACGTCAGAATTTCTTTACACTCGTTCGTACTGTCCCGCACTTCTGGCCTCATCAGGCAGGGAAACCCAGAAAATATGAAATCTTTTAGAAAAAAAAATTCTTTACAAACTAAGAAAATTTCCTAAAGGAAAAAAATTACCATAAATCGGTTTTCCTTGATCCGAACACACAAATTCCTGCGCACTGTTCGCAGCGTTTAAATGGCTTACAAAATAGTTATTATAAACATCTTCGCTTAAACAGGATTCTAAATTATTTAACATCTCAACCCAGCAAGAACTGAAGTTATAACTATGAAATAAAGAAAAAAATAATTTTTAAAATTAAATCCAAACGCCATAAAGGTACGAAATGATGTTTACTTGCTGCAAAATCCTAGGACCGTGGCTCTGGCATCATCGAAAGAAGATTTCTGGTACCATCTGACTTTGACGTTCATGAGACACGAGTCGAAATCATCGGTTGCTCGTTCCAATCGGTGGTGCCAACATGTGGTTTCCGGGTCTTCTTTGAGGTACTGCAACAGCATCTCACTGTACTCTCGGCGGGATGCTGTGGAGATGGAGGAGTGAAATGACGTCACCATGACAACAACCGAGTCACTCACCTGCGATTGGGATTAAGAAAATGATGAAAAGGAGTGAAGATTTCCACATTTTGGCAGGAAATAGGGAAATCTCGAAGCGTTTGGTCGGAAGTTGACTGCAGGAATGATGGTTTGAGTGTTGGTGATTGAGATAATTGGTGTTTACGATCTTGAAAATTACGTAATTGAATTAAAGTAATTGGATGTTATGCGGGAAAGCTATTTGTGAAAATAATGATGATAAATACTACAGGAAAGCTAAGGGGTATACGTCTTTATTTTACATCAAATTACATAAATTTGTAAATAATTAAAGTTACACTCATCAAGAAATTGAAGGCAGAAATTTTCTGGGAAGATGATTTTCTTTCGAATTGTTTGACAAAAAGTTCGTTGCAACTGGTGTTTTCAAAAATTTTCATAAAGAAATTTCTTATGATAGTCGTAGTAGTCTTGTCTAGACACTTGTCGGTCACTTTTGCCAAACATTTGCCGAAGTCTGCCATATCCCGACATGCTTCATTAAATCCGGCCATGCTATATTTGTCCACCGACGTAGGGATTTCGAAAAATACCGAATGAAAATGAAAATGGCTTGCCACAAGAATGTCTTCACATTCCTTCATACTTTCTCGCACTGCTGGCTCCTTCAAGCAGGGAAGTCCAAATTGGATAAAATCTTTTATTATTTTTTTTTTTTTTTAAGACAAAAAATATTATTTTTCTTTAAAAATTAAAAATAAATATAAATAAATAAAAATTACCATGTACTACTTTTCCTCGATCTGAACACAGGAATTCTTGTGCGCTGTTTGCAGCATTTATGTGGTTTACAAAATAGTCTTCGTAAACTTTTTCGCTTAAACAGTGTTGTAAATCATTTAACATAGAAACCCAGCAAAAACTGAAGTTATACCTACATGAAACGAGAGACAAATATTTAAAATTTGTAATAGTTACAGCAATATCTTAGTTTTAAGATGCTTTCTGTAGTTTAAGAGGCATCGATTACTTTGTTATGGTTTTATTTATCACTTAATTACTTCCGTTTGTAATTTAAAAGGTTAGTGCAACGAAATTAAAATGCCATGAAATTTACACAGATGAAACTTCAGTATTAAAATAGTACTCACAATTATTTTCAATTTTTTTAATCCACTATAA
>JAQFZO010002715.1:0-11419 GCA_034695885.1 Geophilus flavus | reverse complement strand
CAATCACGATCCGCAACAAATTTAATTTAATTATTTGGGAGAAGATAGTTATTTAAATAAATATTTGGCCTTTTTAGTCCATAAAAAAAATATTTCAGGGTTTCTGGACCTCAAATATCTAATTTTAACTAAATTTCGGTGAATAAAATGTAGTGACCGATGCAAATACATGTGCAAGATCAAAAATATTTTAGCAGAAGATAAAAATAAATATTTCATCGTTTTTGGTAAATATTATGAATTTTTTTCATAAATATTGTATTTAAATATTTTGACTGTTTTTAGTAAACCATCCGCTCCCTATTAATTATGATCGCAATCATCAAAGGTCTACCAACTGTAATTACAAAAAAAACCAGGTGGTCAAAACTTCATTTGGCGATGTTTCTACTAGTGAATGACCACTGAGTGTACAATATTCCAAAAACCAGTATTTTAGAGTTTATTCTAAACAGTTTCGTGCTGCATATCTCCCACAACTGGGAGTGGGGCGCAGAATATCCGGTTAATTGATAAAAAAATGCCATTTGCAATTTGCAAAACAAGAAAATAATTATACAACAAATTAGGGTAGTTTATATTGCAACCTAGTGAGGAAATTATATGACATCACATTAATATGGTGACCAATACCCAAGCAAATGGCAAAAGCTGCCTGTTTTTTAATTCAACAGATCCCAGGGCACTAAGAGCCAGCAGACACAACATGCAACACACAAAATTAAGCCAACAGATAACCCATTGGATTTTAACTGCTGAAATATGGTAAATTATCATTTTTATTTTTTTTATATCTGTAATTTTCTTCCCAATTTTTTTTTTTAAAAAAGTTTTTCTAAATATAAAAAAAATTTTTTTTCTTAGTTATTTATTTTAAGGATTAGAAAACTGAGAAACATTAATTTTTTTTGCTCATTAAGTTGTTTACAGTAATTATTTTTTTAATTAATAATAATAATAATTTTTAAAATCCCATCACAGCATTTTCCGCTTTCGCACTTCTTTTTAACTTACATCACATCACATGCCATCCGGTATTGATTGGACGAAAATAATTTTTTAATTCAAATGTGCATTTCCATTATGAGAGCAGCTGAATTATTAAAACAACCTCATTTTTTTGTCTTCCTCTAAAATTTATATCTCGTTATTTTTATCACGAAAAACTACAAGAGGTTTTCGTGTTAATGATGTAAAAACATGAGAAGACAAATCATCATAATTTTTATAAAGTTATATTTTCATGAATTGGGACTAATAATACTTTTATTTTATTTTTTGTTTACTTTTTTCCCCGGTCTCGAATAAAAGGTGGACGAATTAAAATGATTCACCCAAATGGCACCAAAAATAAGACCAGAAACCAAACTACCACCGGCACCGGCAGCTGCAGCGTTAAAACGAAGAGTGAGAAAACAGCGATTGGCCGCAAATCAAAAAAGGTACGAATTTTTTCATTTTTACTGCACGTCGCCATTTTCTCACGAACCGGTCGCAATCGGAAAACCCGGTTTTCCATCGACGCACACGAAAGACCGCAATAAAAAAAATATAAGGGAGAAAAAAATTACGTAATTTTGTTTTTTATGCATATTTACCTCGAAAAATTTCACGTAGAATCCGATCGGTGTGTATCCTGTATTTTTCTTTTCATGCGGTAATTTGTCCAAAGGAGGCAAATACGGTACAGGATCACGCGGAGCGAACAAAGCCAATAGATTTGGTGGCAAATATTGTGTCATTCTTTCTGTTTTTTAACCTGAATTTGCAAATATAGATTGATTAGTTGGTTGTGTGGGTTTTTTCAAAATTGTTTCTCGGCTTACATGCGATCTAATTGCGTGTTTTGCGGCGATTGTCTTACCTTCAATTGCGATTTACTGACCAATTTCCGCCATTACACTAGTGGTTTCATGGGTGTTCTGTGTTGCGGATCGTGATTGGCTGTTTGTCGATGCGATAACAAATTTGTTTATGGCGCTGTGATTGGCTCTTGATTTGTCGTTCCCTAGTGACATCTGGTGTGAAAGATTGAAAGTGGTGTTTTAATGGCGGATCACGAAATAGGCGGGCAGATTAAATTGAAACTTGGAATTGTGAAAACCGGAGACTGAGAGGTAAGGTTAATTAAATTATTATACATATCAATAAATTACTGATATTTTCCCGCGCTCTCACAGTTATTAATTTCTATTATTGCATTACATTATGTTTTAATATCAGTGTAATAAATCATGCCTAATGGGCGTCGTGTGTAATAATTAATGAATAAGTGATCGTGTGGAATTGCCTGAAGCCTTGAAGTGCTAGAAGCAGATGTTTTGAATGAGTTTTCTAGGAAATTTCTTAAAACATAAACTTTTAAATTGCAAAAATTGAAACAATTTTTGTTTTATTGGGTTAACTTCATTATAAATTCTGAATAACCCAATTTCTCCATTTGAAATTATATTTTCTATTGAGTCAAAGACCCTTTATACTAACCACTAGTTAATAAATAAACCAAACAAACCCAATTTCCTGCCCATTATTTTCTTTTAATAATCTAAACAGGCGACATTTTGTTCTCATTCTATGAATAAAAGCCACTTCTGAATAGAGATTAAAATCTGCTCCAGAAAAAAAACAACTGTGATTCAAGGTAAAACCAATACACAGATTGACAATTTCATACCTTATTGCTCATCATCACGACAACTGATAACCAACCATAATCCCTTATTTAAATCTCCCATAAATTTATTCAATTAAAAATATATATAAAAAAATGAAAATATTCACAAAAATTCACCCAAAAAATACAAAAAAATTAAAAAACAATGAAAAAAAGAGAAATAAATCGACAAAACAAAAATTTATAATTTAATTCCTCTCTCACTCACAAGATGTCAGCACCCTTACATAGTGGGGGGCGTGTCCATCTCGCAGACAGATCATTTACCAATACACTACTCAAAAAATCAGTCATATATACCTTAGCACCGTTGTACCCGTTCGAGTGACGTCATTTGAGGTCAATCGCCTTTGATAAGTCAGAAATCGCGATGGATCTGCTCAAAGTGGCTTTTGCCTGGGATTTGAGTGAACTGGGCTGGCGTTTTTTCTGCCCTCTCACGTGCATTAACAAAAATGAAAGTGAAAGTGAGAAATCGTGAGTAGGATTGATTGCATTGCAAAAAAAATCACACTTTTGCACCTCACCTGTTGTCTCGTTTTTTCTACACACCTGCATTTTTCACCTTAGTAAAATAATAGCATTTAAAAAAATGAAGGTTTTCTCTCCTCATTGATTTTGAGGACAAATTATATTTATTGATTTTTTACTCTTTTTTTTCTCTCACTCGGTAGAGCGCCCTCTACAGAGCATTCACCTAACCAATCAATACACATGCGGCTTTACCTACCAAGTGCATAATATGTTTTATTAACACACCTAAATTCATTACGTTTATTAAAATGAATTGAATCTATATTTCCTCGTTTTTGAAAAAAAAAATAAATAGTTGTCACAATTTTCCGCTAGATGTCGTTGTTTGTTATCGAACGGTGACGCAACTGCGGATAAAATGCGGTTTTAAGTAAAAGTGTTACAAGGAAAGTATCAGTATTGGAGAGAGAGAGTATGTGCGTGAAAAAAATCGCTTCCTGCGTTGCCATGGCAACAAACCTCACGTGGGCTGTGTTTGGGTGGTGATGCAGTCGTGAGAAGTGGAAGTGTTGACAGGGAGACATCAACATTGAGGGTTTTAAACGAGTAAATAGAAAAATTTATCCATTTTCTAACTATGGAAATAAAAAAGTTTTCAATTTTTTTTCGGTAGAGGGCTCCAAATCAACTCGTTGCAGTGCATAAGTTATGAAATGGAATTTTATTGCCATTTTCAATTAAAAATAATTCATGCTGAAAAGACTTTAATTAACATTCAACGGTTAGCGAAGCAATAAAAGAACAATTAAACGAGATTTGTGAAGTTTTGACATAGTAAAAAAACTAAAAAAGAAGTTATTTTGTGATGATTCTACAACAACATTTTTGATAAGAGAAAAAAAATCATTAAATCTCCTGGGAAATTGGTTGAATTCAAGATTAATACTTTGTTATATCCAACCCTAGAGCCTGTATATAAAAGTTGATGGAAGAAAATAACTTAAAGTAGCCAAACATCACATACGGTAAAGAGTGATTAAATATTTAAGGTTTAAAGAAGAAAAAAGGTAGGCCTACATTGAAAATAAATGACCAGATTCAGTAAAGGCGACTTGAGGTGCCAAGGCATTACTCTTACACCCTGCTAGGTGTTAATTTTAAATAAGGGCATTAAACACAAGCTGCACTCTCACCTTAAGTTAATTCAATACAGTGTCAGAGAGATGGCATGACCCTTCTGTCAGATGATTAATGAGATATATACTCTTCTGCAATGTTTCACCATGGTTTCACGGTTTACTTGATAATGTCCATCTTTGAGCTCAGGTGGTATGCAAGTTTTTGAAGCAAATGCTCTGAAATGTATGAATAAAAATTTTAAGCTAATGGTTGTGATTAAAAATTATTATCTACTACTTACTATACAGTGAAAGGTTCTGCTTTTTTGATAGCATCAGCTTAAAATTGAAATGCGTATGAGTTTAAGGTGCAATTATGAAGCAATTGCTTCAGTTTTTTTGAAGTAACTAATTTGATATATCTCCAAAAATTTAAGCACTCATAAGCATTTACTTCAATTTTAAGCAGATGCTATCAAAAACGCAAATTCTTTTGTTATAGTAGCAAATGTTAAATTTTAATAGAGCTAAACCATTTGCTTGGAATTTTTTATTCATACATTTCAGAACATTTGCTTCAAAAACTTGAACAAAAAGCATTTGTTCCTTTTTAATCATACCATCCATTGACTCTCTTGCTATGCAATGCAGCAATTCCCTTTATTTTTTGCAGATGAAAAGTTGTGTAGCAAAGCAAGCAGTGGTTGTGGGAATCACTCATGCTACTGTATATACAGCAGGAACTGAATGCAAAGAGATCTTCTTCAGACCATACCATCTTATAAATGTTTAATGATTAGGTAAATCTCAACGTTAATGCATGGTGAAAGCGTGTTTTTCCATAGAGACTGTTAAGGAGAACAAATATTCCATATATTAGTTCCAAAGATAAACATTTTCTGATAAACTCTCCCCCCTGTGAATCTATTATCCAAATACTTCTCTATATTAATTTCAGTATCAATCTATACAGCCTCTTATACTAATGCTTACGTGAGAGGAATATTTCGAGTCGGTGTGGAGTATTCCTTTCAACAAATAATCCCAAACAATGGAAGTTTACGTGCAAAGAATATTCTGATCACATGACAAGACCTACCTGTTCATCTGTTCTGTTTATGCCTGTGGCACTTGATGGGGAAATCCGCTTTCCCAACCATCAACTGCAGAACGTTCTCATCATATCACTGATATGCTTAGCAACGTGTGCTATTCCCCTGCGTCTACCAATTGCAACAGCTGACCACCATTTTATTTCAAACGTGAAAGCGGATGACGCACATGCGCAATGACAGTAATCCTTGCGAAAAGTACAGATATATTAATGCTCTTGGGACTATTTATCCCATTTGTTTACATGACATCATTCAATGAATTTTATATTTTCGTCATTTAAATTAATTTAAATTATTCCCGTGGAATTTCCATTGCATTTATCGAAATACCAAATACCGTCTAATTGCAGCCCTGCGAGACAGACTGATGTATATAGAGAATTCCAGCAGTAAAATGTGCAGCAAATTAATTTACATGTTTTAATATACGCCCGTGAAGTGTTTGTCTTGTCGTGCACACCTGTATGCATTACATTAAGACGATTACATTAAGAAAGATCATTAACATGCGCAAAAAGTAATCAATATATTCACAAGATTTAAAACCCCTTCTAAACATCAGAGCAAACATGGTAAATGTATTTTTAAAAGACTGTTTGACTATTCCACAAGAATATTCCATTAGAAACCTAATTGGTTTGCAAACTCATTAATTTTGTAACTTTAATTCAACCTAAAACTTCAAGTTTCATCTTTTCCAAAGTAAAGTACTGTAAAAAAAGACTCCAAAGTAATAAAACTTTTAAAAGTTTAAACCAACCAATGCTAAGAGTCTACTTTAAAAGTAATAATACTAAATATAACGGGAAAAAGAGAAAGGGAGAAACAGATAGCCCTAGTTTTACTTGTCTAGTTTGGGCTAGGCTAGTTATCTACCTTTAAAGGCATTATCATATAATACAATCAGTAAGGCGGACAGACGTTCCATTAAATCTAGTTGAATGATTCATTTAAAGCAGACATTTTACAAGCCCCTGACATGGGTTTTCATTCACTTTAAGTTTACATCTTCTTAATATTTCATCATTGCATTACAATATGCCCAAGGGTGTTTAACGTGCACAATCAGTGGAACGAGTTAATTAATTTTAGAAAATTTGTCAGATTAAAATTTAAATAAAATTCTCCTCTTGGATCAGAGGTCCCCAGAGGCTCCCCAAAGTGCTCGGGTCCGTGTCGGGGCCTCCGGCAGGCGTGCCGGCCATTTGCACGAGCCACACACTTTAATTTTAAAATTAAACTCCATTTACTGGCAACTGAGGTCAATGGCGGTGTTTCCGTTTTTTCCTCACTTTCCTATTTCGGTCGTGTTTCTTAAAATACAGTAATAGTTTTCTGCCAACATTCCTCCACATCATGAACTGGTCCTTTTACAGCAACAAAAATCCATTGTTATGTGCGGTGCAACCAAGAAAATAATAATTAACATTTTTTTTTACTATTTTTTGGTTAAAAATAAAAAAAATAGTAAAGTGAAAAAAGGAGGGAAAAATCATTAATTTTAACGTGAGTAACTTTTTAAGACGTTATTATTAACGATACACGCAAGTACCCCCTGAGAGCGCCCTCTCGTGATAAAAGATATTGTTGCAATATTGCTAGTGAGTGAGTGAGTAAAAAAAAAAAATCTTTTTAACAATAGAAATTGGTTAAAGTAACGCATTTCCTTAGACGTGAAAGGGAAAGAAAAAAAATAAAAGGAAAAATTGATCAAAATTGCGCATGCGTCGCATGAGCGGTGCACCTGATGCTCTGCTGGGCATGCGCGCTTGGTAAAGGTAAACCTCGCTCGGCGTCCTGATCGACGCATGGGTTGGAAATGAAGAGGACGCCGCTTGGCCAGCGTCTGTAAGGGGCTGAACCAAGTCGGGTGCGAATCAACAGTCGTGAAAACGCGGGGGCCGGCGCGCGACCTTTGTTGCAACAGTAGGCTTTATTGTTGCAAAAAGAAAAAAATTAACTAGACTATTGTTGTCAAGGGGACAGTTTTCGCTCGTCCCGTCGGTCGCGCGCCGGCCCGGACTCGGTCACGGACGCCGGCCGTCGGTTGAGAAAAACGATGGAAACGGTTTGATTAGTTTTACCCTGTGATTTACATTGTTGAGCATTGTTAATCGTCGGCCATGTTGCGTGGATTACCAATGGGTGGGCCTGGACAGAACAATCCATGGGGAAAACTTATGAACATGGTCAAAGATAAATCCAGGCATCAGCAGGATTTGAGTTCATGCAACAAGTAAGTTTTTTCTTTCTTTTTTTATCTTCTTCTCCCAATCTCAGCCAACAATTTTTTTTTATTGTTGAAACCGAAAAAAAAATGTCAACAACACTTTTTCCATTTTATATTTTTTTTTTGAATTATTAATAGCATTGTTGCATAACAATCAGATGTTTGGTTTTTTTTGTTTATTTGCTCTCCTCCCACCCACCCATCCTCTAATCTACGTAACAATGAGCATAACAATTATTTCGCCACCTTCAACACGTTTTTTTCATTGTCAAAAAGAGAATTTTGTTTACATTGAATTGCGTGACCACTTGAATAATGCGATTATTGACTCAAAACTTTTTTATTTTCGCACGTGTTTTTTTCCACATACATCCACGCCGCGAGTGAAGAAATGAGCGGCTGTTGCGTGGTAAAACACGTGTGGAATTGCACAAAAGGTGCATTGTTGCATTACGCGACATTCGCCAACTCTTTTAGTACACATTTTCTTTTTGCGGCCGACCTTGGGACGTTTTATTTTAGGCTTCTGTCGGTGGATTCCCCAAATATCTTTTCAACAAATCCCAGCCTAGATCTTGCAATTTCCGCCTCATACCAACAATCCCAAGTTAAAAATTAATTAACGAATCGTGTGTGTCAATTATTAATAATTCCGTATAATAACAAATTTCAAAGGTTAAGTCTATTTACAAATATTTTTCTATTTATTTATTCTAATTAAAACCATCAGCGTAAATTTAATCATTCGACCTCGTTCCGTTGGTTAAATATTAACACTTTAAACAAATATCGATATTCATCTCGCAAATCGAGTTCTGCGCGATAACGGGATGATAAACTCTTTTCATCTCCATAAAACAGCGAATAAACTTAATTATTGCAGCGCGTCGCTTTAAACAATCCAGCCGAGAACAATTTCCAACAATTGCGCTATCGTACAGCGTTTAAAGTGAATACTGGATTGTTTTCTCAATGGATTTCTATTTAACTGCGTCTCAGCGTCCCAATTTGAAAACACAACTCCCCCTCGAGTACAATTTTAGTATACGTAGCGACTAAAATGCAAAGGCAAAGACAAACATTGTTGCACTTATATTATTTGCTCGCTCTATAGAACAAATAAATAAAGCGATTGTAAGATAAAGGGCTAAACGCACTTAAAAAAAAGTTTTGTTTTAAAAGAGAGAGGGGGGGAGAGAGAGACGCGGGGAAATTAAAAGAAAGAGAAAAAAAAAAGCTCGCGTTCCCGTCCCGCGTTCCCTTTAATCTTTGACGTCATCTCAAAGGCGCGCTATTGAATAAGTGAAGAAGTAACCGTACCGCTGCATATTTTATTCTTAAAGATGGCGGGATGACATTTTGATGAAAACACGTCTTAATCTACTCCATAACCCAACACGCGTGCATTGTTACTAGAGTTTGGATTTGCTTTTCATTACATTGTTCACGTGATTGACACGCACGCGTCTTTTTTCACCTCTACCCTCTATTTCCGTGGTGTCAAGTCCAGAAAAAAAAATGAACCAAAAAAATGACATTGAGGAACCTTGAAGAGTTAGAGAAAAAAAAATATTAGTTAAACCGGAAGTGGTGTTGTCATGGTTTGTGTAAAACAACAGTAATTTAAAATAATAGAAAAATATCAGAAAAATGACAGAAAAGAAAAACAAGAATTTGAGTCGATTTAATAACACCTTTAAGGTCTCGCCCTTTTGATTCGGTGCGTCTTTGCTTTATTGCGTTTCAAAAACATCTCGCCTTAAACATAGCGACCTTTGAACGCACTTTGTATTGTTTGAGGATGCCAAGCGCGTGCGATTTGTTCCTTGGTAATCACGGGCGAGGAAACAGGCGGAGATAGAGATAAAGTTGAAGCGCCATTATACTTGCGTTACAGTGAACGCGTTATTGTATAAATTTGGCTTTCAAAACAAACTTCCGCCTCCCGCTTGGATTCCCGGTGCGTCTAACGAGGTTGTTGATTGTTGTTGTTTGATTGCCATTCGCACGAGTGTGCCAAGTCTGTTTACAATGGGATTATTATTAAGATGTTAGTGCCGTGAGCCCGTGATGTTTAAGTGGTTTGTCGGTGTGACTGTCAACCGTTACGGTACATATAGTATACCGATGCGTGATTGCATTAAACGTTCGTCGCAATGAATAAATTACGCGATAGGGCTACGAGTAATTAGTTGTAATTATATGTTGGATTAATTATTACGTTGGGATGGATATAATGGGAGCCGACTTCCATAATTAGACTCTCGTTCTATGTCACGTGATGGCTGAGCGAGATTTATGGTTTTGATTTGTTGTTTTCAATGTGTGTTGCGTAATTTGAGAATTTTTCGTTGTTTTGTTTGTTTTGTTTGTAGAGTGTTTGAAGTTGTCACGTGATGTAGAGTGATACCTGTATAGAGTATCTGTAATAGACAGTTATTGCGCATTTCGTAATGAGACGCAAATACAAAACAAAATTGATAAAAATTTAACGAAATTATTTCAAAATTTTCAGTTTGCTTGCTGATGCTGATCGATTGCGCCAAAACGTAAATCTAAATTTCTAAACTCCCGAGTTGCACTAAAAGGAGATGCGGCCAAAGGTGATGCTGTTCGCACTTAGATGTGGGCATTCAGTCTATAATGGTACATCTTCAGATAGATTTTAAGCGTCTATGGTACAACCTTGTAGTTAGTCCAAGGTCCAAGGTACAACTTTAAGCATTTATGGTTCAACTTTAGATGGATTTAAGTGTCTATTGTACATCTCCAGACAGATCTAAGTATCTATTGTACATCTCCAGACAGATTTAAGTGACTATGGTACATCTTCAGACAGATTTAAGCGCCTATATGGTACATCTTCAGACGGAAATCATCTTCAAACAAAATAATTTCTGATGTTTGCATAAAGAATTTGTAGCAAAATCGGGTAAAACACTGAATCAGTTTATGCTCATAATTTTAACACAACATTGCGAGTTGCTACTCTGTACACACCAGTTGTGAGTAGGGGATGTCGGAAAGTTTTCAGTGTAACTTTGTAAGCGGGTTTAACCTCACGAGACACAAACCAGAGCTGCAAATGTAGAGCAAATAAAGCAACATGAAACAACACATAAAAAATAATGATAATAAAAATACAGTGTGAAAATGAAGAAGACACAAGAAAAAAAAGAAACAAACGATGTAATTTGACGAGTCTTTACCTTGACATTAGTTCTGATTTCCGTCACCATGGCGCTGTGACGTCCTTTATTGTTGTTTGTTGCATTGCATTTATATTTTGTACATAAAGTCAAAAGGTGAAATTTTTAAATATTTAAATTTTTAAAGAACTCACTTAATCTCATTCTAATGTTGCATATAACAATAAAAATAATTTTAATTACTCTTTATACTTTAAATGAATTTAAAGCAACTCTCGCGTCCTATTGAAGACGAATATTGCTACCGCTTGTGGCAATAATTTTCTCCAAATTGCCAATTCCACAACCAACGTTTGGTCTTGAGCCTACACTAAAGTGATTATTGTTTGTTGTCATGCAACTTACGTTCAACAAGCGCTTCTTTAAAGCCTTATAAAGCGAATTAACGAATTAAAGACACGCATTTGATGCACAGCATGCGTCTAATAAAGGCTACTAACAGTCAACATCTTTTAACAACGAGATAAATACGATTTTCTGCTTATAACGACTCAATAGACAGCTCTCTCCGTCTCTTAAAACTAGGGATGGGCCGAATGCTAAATTTCACCGAATACCGAATCCGAATAATTTCCGAATATCAAAACACACCGAATACC
>JAQFZO010002714.1:0-11419 GCA_034695885.1 Geophilus flavus | reverse complement strand
AATTTTAACTAAAATGTTTAGGAGCCAGATAATTCAAATTATGTTTTAAAATCCTCCGGGTTGCAATTTCCACCATTTCTGTTGTAACTATTCACCAAACTTCCTGAATGTTCTTTAGAACAGTCGAAATACATAAAAAAAAATTTTTGAGTGCTGTGCGATTTTGTTTTTTGACTCAAATTATCTGGCACCCTGGAGAACCCCGTTGTATACCAGCATGCCGTTTGCTCCCGGGTTATGCGGTATCTATATATAAACTTCCAATTTCTATATATTAACAATATATTTATCCGAAGTCTCCGATACTGCAACTAAATTTTAAAGGAAAATATTTATTTAAGTGTCAACAAGTATTTTTATTTAAAACTGCGCGTTACTTAGAGACTGGGTTCAATGATACTATACGTTTACTCAGTAAATTATTATTATGTAGGGGTATGGCTGTTTGTATCATGCAATTTTAATGTTGTAAACATATCGTGTTTGGCAGGCTCACTATGGATACTAGGGATCAGTTAAATAGTAGGTTAATAATGTTGATGTGTATTCAATTGCAGTTCTAAGGGGGATCTTAGTATCGATTTACTGTACAATA
The DNA here is from genome assembly GCA_034695885.1 of Geophilus flavus. Taxonomy (NCBI): domain Eukaryota; kingdom Metazoa; phylum Arthropoda; class Chilopoda; order Geophilomorpha; family Geophilidae; genus Geophilus; species Geophilus flavus. Next base: position 10,824 of record JAQFZO010002714.1, on the reverse strand, counting down.
ATAATAAGACATGGTGTGTTATTTTGTAAGTGTTGTGGGATATCTTCGTCAACCGCAATACAAACTGCAGCAATGCAGAGGACTCTTCCAAGTGTTCTATGGTGTGGAACGGGACTTCCATTTACTTGGCCAAGATTAGTTGAATAAATAATGTATTAAAGGAGAACAAGAAAAAAAAAATCAGAAAAAAAATTTTCTTCTTGTTTCTAAATGACATCATGTCACTCTACTTGTCTTAAGTTAGACCACACACAAAATTCAATTACAAAGAATTATTTAGTACCAAAATCCCCCACAAAAAAACTAATTTTTTATATGACATCGTTGTACGCAATACATTTTTTATCACATCTTTTACATCTGTCCTTTCAATTCGAGTCTCTTTTCAACTACATCAACCCCTTTATATTCATTTTCACTTCAGTAGTATTATGCTTTCAGCCTTTCTCCAAGGAAACTTATGAATAATTAAAGCACATTTCTTGTAAATCCCCTCAAAACAGCAAAAAGAAATCACACGTTCTTCATTCCCTTTTACTGTTTTACTACCCTTTTAGCAGCACAAATGGTCCTTTCGTGTTTCGGCTCTTAAAGCCGTCTTATATACCAGTTGTGCCACTCGGGTTCCCGACCCTCTATTAACACAGGTTTATTAAAATAATGAATGTGGTTTGTCATTTGGAGTGTTCCCACTTCATCACTGCAACTAATGTACGGGATTAATAACCAGTTAGCATCATTTCATGTGCATTTGGCCACAAGAATGATCGATATATTTTTATTTTACCTCTCTCAGTCTATCATTTAATTTAGGGACTGTTTTCCTGCTGCCTGTCATTTCCCGCACGGCTCCGATCCGGTACCACATGCGACTATGCGGTTGTTGTTCGCTCAGTTTTGATGCTGCCAAAACTGCCGCATCCTCGTCGCTTAAACCAGGATACTTTTTCACTTCCTACAATATAAATTATTATACTAAAAATCGATACTTACACGTGTCAATGTTTATTTTTTATTTTTTTTAAATTTATGTTTTGATAAATCACCTTAACAAACGCGATAAGGGCATTCCGGTTCAGTTTCCCGTCTTTAAAGTAAATTTTGTTTTTATCTGAAAAAAATATGAGAAAATAATTAATATAATAATTGGAATTTTTAGAATTTTGCAAGCAGTGATGGATGTTGTGTTTGTGAGTTGTGACGTGTGCTTGGATTTTCGGTGTTGTACAGTACAGACAGTCGTGATTTACATGTGTTTTGACACCGATTCACAGTTTTACCTCCTGTTTCTCTTTTTTTAAATCCTGCTGAATCTGGAGAATCATTTGGCAACGGAAACAAAACATATAAAAAGCAATAACTCCATTAATTGAATTAATAATAAATCTTTTTTTAATGTATTTTTATGACTTAAGTAAACCATTAGTTCATTATTATATCAAATGTTGAAAATTGACAATAACTTCTCATACGCCCTACGCCCAGAATCTTATAGCAAATGTCTACTAAATACATATTACAGATGCTCGTAATTTACTTGTTAGTGGCAAAGGCAAATTAAAGGTTTGGTTTGGTAGCCTCGATGTACAGCACACAAATATTCCTTATTTCAACAAAATTTTTTAATCACTTCCGGTCTTTAAAATACTCTCAAACTGTTTTGATTCGGCATTCAAATTATTAAATTTAAATATGACATTTTAAGTTTGGGATTAAATGTTTAAGGTCAATCGATTTGTTTTTCATATTTTGATTTATTTAAGAAATTCCTAAATTTTAAAGATTTGTTGCTCACTTTAAAAAAAACATTTTACAGAGCTTTGAGGCTTGGAAAACCTAGTTTGCCCTTACTATTAAATTATATATTTAGTAATTGCGAATTTTATTTACATCAAGCACACAAAATGGAATTTTTAAGCAAATAAAATTCTCTGCTTTAATCGGCAGTGATTATCCAGACTAATTACAGTTCGGATTAATGGACTTTGAAAGGATGCGATGGAACTGTTTATAAAATGAAAATTTTTCCAATAAATCGATACCAACTTTTCCCTCTTTCAAAATTTCATTTGTTCTTTCTCTTTTTTTTTTGTATGTATGTGTCGTGATAAATTTTTTCTATCAGAGATTGGCTTCACTGAATTCCAATTCCAATTTTTCATTTACAAATATTTTCCTGTCGCTTATCGATGTGCATATATTTCCCACCAACTCCACAACATCTCTTCATTCAAAATCATAAATTGTATCAATCCCCCTGGGAACATAAAATATTAAAATTTATAAATCCAATTATCCTGTGTTTGCTGTCACGTTGTGTCAATTTTGCGCACGTATATCATTTATCCACAGTAGAATTAAACCTGCTAACTCTACCTAACTTTTATTTCATGTCATTCAACTTTGACCTTTAAGGTACAGTAAGCTTATGTGGTGTAGATAATTTACCTTGAGCAAATCCTAATTCCAGTTGTTTTGTTCTACCAATTCTCTTGACTCTACACAAATTCTTATCCGCCATGTAGGCACAGATGACGCAGATAGGGAAGAGTAGAAATGTCAATACAGCTTCCCATAATTCAACAACATTGGGCGAAACTGCAACCAAAACTACAAGTAGCCAAATGTAGGCAAATACACTGCAAATATAAAAAAAAAAAAATTAATAAAAAGTTCCAAATAAGGAAATTGTGATTTTTTTTTTTACCAAAAAAAGGCAGTAGTTGCAAATACGTTAATATTTTTAATTGGTCTTGTTTCGCCTGTGGGAATCATCACCATGCAAAAAGCAGTGATGATGAGAAGATTGAATGCTGCTGATCCAACTATAGTTCCAGGCCCTAAATCTCCAGCATGGAACCCATTTCCAATCGTCTGTAAACGAAATAAATGAATAGAAAATGTTAATAACCATGAATCACACGAATGGCATAATTACGTCACATTGAAAGTGATGAAGTGAAAGTGAGTAAATAATAAAAAGTAAAGATTTATTACACTGACCTAGTTTAAGTTTGAATTTTTTTTTTTAAAGAATCGGTGGCATATGATTCAAACTGGTCTAACATTGACCCATAATCTTAGAATTTCATTCATTGAGTCACATCTAACCTATAAAATAATTTGCTCGGGGCAAATGCTATGCAGTGAAAGTGAGATTTTTTTTTTACTCGGCAGTTGTTTACATGCCAAGAATTTTGAGGAAAATTTCATATGATTAATTCGTTCGTAGAAATTTTCCAGAAGCCGGTGTTTAATGTCCAAAACAGATCCCCCTATGGTCACGTTATAACAGGAAAATGCAAATTAAGAACGTCTGATGATTACCGTTTCTATTTGGTACAATTTAACAGAGACTTTTGCAGGGGCCAATTTTATCGCTTTATGGCTTACATTTAATAATTTATACGTTGTTGAATCAATTTGGAGCCTTGTAACTCGAATTTTCGACTTATAAAATGAAAGTCATAAAGCCAGTATAATGTATGTTTAATTTATGTTGTGCACATGTGCAGTATGTCATTCACTGATCTCTCAGTAACTAGGTATAAAGAATTTTAACTTGACTGAGTTTTATAAATTTATAAATTATATTTTTAGTTATAATCAATAATCATAAGTTGTGTTTATAAATTTTTTTCCATAAAGTCTCTATTGTCTAACAATTTTGCATTTTTCCTTATTAAAAATTATAATTATTATTCAAAGGAGTTCAAATATGCAACACTCGATCACCATCCACTTGACTTGGCCACCATGTTGCAAAGCCGGGAAACTGCGTTTACTCAGATCAAGAAAATCCAATAGCAAACAAATATTCCACATCAAACGAGTGGATTTTCATTTAAGCTTAACTTTGAGAAAGTTGGTGTTTACATGATTGGTAAACTGTGTCATTTCATTACATATTTATATTTTAGCAAGGAATTCCAATCTGAATGGTATGATTGCAATCCGGAGTTGCCTTAAAAGTCGGCACTCCAAAGCGAAACCAGGTTCTGCACAAATGGCTCTCTTCTGGCAGATTGAGTCAAGATGGAACAGCCTTTTGCAGCCACAGGAGGGGACTTTGCTTACTTGCAGCAAGTCGATCGTTCCTGTACAATACAAAAGGCCTACATAGCCCTCATATCATGTGCCGTTACCCGAGCTGAAGGAGATAACAAGGATACAATTTTTGTAACATTGTAAAAAGGGTGAATCCAGCCATTTTTTTTCCAAAATATTTCAATAACTCATTTGTTTATAGGTATTTTGAAATTTGGATTGCATTTTTTTAGCATTAAATCTGCATTACCCACCATTAAAAAATCAATTCAATCAATGTTATCTGTCATCTATAAAAACAAACAACAAACGGGAATAGTCCATACATCGGATACTTTGTATAGAAAACTCCTAGAAAACACAATATCCGTTTCTGAAGATTTATCTAAGCCTCCTTCATCACTTTCGGTTTCATTTTCCCTTTGCATTGGCATCTACAGTATGTGGTTTAGTTTAGTTTCTTCCAAGGGTTCAGCTCTTACTTTAATAAACCAGTAAGGTAGATTGAAGCAACCTGAGAGCCTTGCGGCAAACTGACGCCAGCCCTTAACAAGCCAAATTGCTCAGCAAATCAGTATCAGTATCGTGTTTCGAACTCAGGTACACTTTTTTCCCCTTGCCCTGCCATTTACATTTCATTTAACAGCTTTGGGGTTCCTTGGCTTTATGACAGTCATAACAAACTCACAAAATTAGTAGAGAGTGGCTTGTTACTGCGTGTTAACGCAATAAAACCCTTTAACTAAACTCCGAGTGGAACTTGTATCGACCGAAGACTCATCGTCAATTCAATATTCCCAATTGAACCTTCAGTCTGATCGATCGATGCAACGGAAAATGTTGACTCACAACTTCAGATATTGATAAAGTGAATTTACTTGGCGAGTCTCGTTAGGTGTCTCGTTATAAATGAAATTTTCCATCGAGTTTTATGCACCCAGATCTGATTTGTTAGGTTTCTGAGATTAAACTGACACTCACTCACAGAATTGCATCGCTTTTATGAATGATTAATGATGATTGATTTCACTACACAATTATATTGCGTTTGAAACTCATGGAATTTATACAATGACAACCATAAATCTTATTTGTTTATCATTTTTAGTAAAATCAAGAATTTATACGGAGAGAATGTCAACACTAACACTTCCAATGGTTCCATGTTTTACAGTCGGCCAGTGAAGACTGCTGTTGATTATTTGCCATAAAACTTTAGATCGGGGAGTTTCATGTTTTAGTTTACTAGGCAGTGGTGTGTGCAGTGTCAAAATGACATCAAAATAAATGCTAAATCCTTAGGCCCAAAAGAAATGGGTGCCAAAAATTTTGGCGACTAGCTTCAGGCGTGCAAAAATTAGCAGCATCGAAAACTGCAACGATACAGCTAGAAAAAGCCAAGCGTTAAAATTAAGCGTTAAAATTGGCAAGAATATTCTTCCATTTCCCTCGGGCCTAAATCTTAAGCACTTGATCCGACTTGCATTTTAGTACACCAAACTTAAAACTGTCAAAAATGTTGATTTCAGCATGAATAATCAACACTAGATGGTGTTGATCAGATTTCAAACATGGTTCCAAGACTTGTGAGAGTTGATTATTCTCTCCTCTTTATCCAATCTTGGTAAAACTTACTTCGATTACTGACAGGAGTATCTCAGGGGCACTGGAACCCAGTGCCATGAGTGTGAGGTTCGCCACGGTGTCGTTCCACACCTTAACTTCTATGATTTCCGGTTCGTTAGGATTCGAAGTCGACAATCGGATTTTTCTCGTTTTGCTCGTGATTTTTTCAATTGAACACATAAAGATATCGGCGATGATGGCCACGCCCAGAAAGCAATACAGAATTCCGATAAAATAAACAGTCGCTCGTGTCGGCACTGACCATTCGTGTTCGGCTAATATGGGTAAAAGTAACCCTTTTTCTAAGGTTTTGTTGTACAATTCTTTGGCGTAAACCATCTTGACCTACAGTATAAGTCTGAAAAGAAAGAAAAATACAAAGAATAATTATAATTAACTTTAATTCAAACAAATTTCACTTTTAATTAAGAAAGAAATAATTTACGAGGACGAGACAACCGCAATTCCCACGTAACAAAAGATAAAACACGTTAACGTGTAATGGAAATTTAAAGTATACTAAAAAAAAAAAAAAAAAACCACATGAAAATTTTTTTAAAAAGTTTTCCTTAAAAACAAAATAGTAAAACATAAAAACTCTGCAGTGGTGTCAAGAACAGACACTCCCTAGCAATGCACTAGTAAAATTCGACGTTAAGATGACAAAAGGATGACATAAATTCCATGTGAACAACCACATCTCGAATAAAATCTTGGAAAAACAAGCAACTGCATCAACACGTCCATTGCTTCCACATGGCTGAATATGACCGTGTTACCTGTAACTCAAGGGTGCATTACCCCGGGCTACATACCACAAGTATAATCATAACCTTGACATTTACTAAAATACGTAACCTACACTATAATAATCACTCCAGGGGACAGGAATCGGCATATTACTAACGTTTCCGCACTGACATCATGCTTCCATGCATCATTTCTAGGCTAGGTGGCATTTTAATAAGAATTTTTAAAATTTTTTAATGTTTTAAATCCTTGTTAGTTTGTGTGAAATGTGAAAATTAATTAAAGACATAAAATAAATTAATTTGTCTAAATTAATTTCTACTTTTCCACTTTTCTAATTTCCATACAAATTCATCATTAATTTTTGTAATTTCAACTTTCAAGGTTTTTTGATGTTGTAAAATGAGAAAATGTAAATTTCTATATTTTTAAGTTAACCTTGTGTTGGTTGCGAATTAAATATCTTCCAAAATCATCAATATTTCCGCCTCATAGAGTTAAATGAATGGAAAGGAAGGACGAATACAAAAGAAAAATTCACCAAAAAATAATTTTTTTTTTCAAAAATTCCATGAAAACACATTTTCTCAATAAAAAAAATAAAAATAAAAAACAGTGAAAAATCGCCACCTGCCGCACCTGGTGCAAAATATTACTATACAACATTTGATTGTAATTACAGTACACCCTTGTATTATTCTATGAAGTGAACACATTTGACACTGTGAATCAATGACAGGAATACCCACAGACGAACCGACACGACCAGATGTAAACAAACCTTTGATAGAATCGAAATTATTCATAAAAACCCACCTGATTACTTACATTATTTGGTAGCAAATTAAGTATGTGATAAATCCCACTGACAAAGACTACATCCTCATCCTAGCTGCTGGTGTTTGCTGGTGGTTGGATGCATTGACAAGTGGAGAACTAAACTCGTTGGTTGGTGGATCGGTCGATTCCTCTGCTGGGAGAGAGGGAGAGAAGGAATTTTACAAGCGCGATATAATCAAGGCCGTCTATCCAGTTCACCCAAAATCATCAGACCTTATATAGACAAGACAATCGCATTTTATGCATCATTGTTTGAAAGGAAAAAATTATAAACAAATGTTTCTGCAACGTTAAAACAGTGCGAAAAATTATTTTTTCAGTTTTTGTGAGAAATAGATAAATAATTTGTGGAATATTTGGATTTTATGTAAATCTAATGATGTGATTTCCCGTTAAACACTCCGATATTTGCTTAATTTACTGCATGAGGTCACTCTGAGATAAAAAACAATCGATACATTTAAAGTTATTGTGCTGTTTGGGGGATGAAAAAGGGATAATCTTTTGATGACACGACATTTCCATCTCTTAAACTCTTTTTCTTGTGATTAATTTGTGATTTCCTAACTTAACCCCCGAAGTATTTAATGTGATGATAACGAGTCACGGAATTAAGCACGAGGAAAACAAAACTCCACCCGATGATATCATTCTTTTGACGTCACTCGACATCACCAAAAGGGAGTGCGGGTCTGATTAGAGACGTCCTTGATGCAATTACCCTAAATTACTTACTCTTTTGCCTCGAAAATCAACCAATGTTTCGGCATGTTGCTCCAAAGTGCGAATTTTTAGCGGCTTTCCCGAGGAAAGTGTCAAGTTTATCGATTTTGGGTTCTTTTTCGATGAGTTTATACACACGGATCGATGGTAACCAGGAGTGACGTCACAATTTTTTTTTAATTTATTTATTTTCCTCTTGGAGGTAATTATTAATAGTGAATCTTTGAACGTTTATAAATAATTGACATTTTTGTTGTCTGTAGTAATACCAACACACATTATAATAAAGTGAAAGGGTGGTTCTGATTCACCACCTTATAAAAGGTCGAATAAAATGTCAATTCCTACCCATTTTCTCTGAAATTCACGTCACATGAACGAGGGGAAATTGGTTGTGCAATGAGGGGAAGTCGTCACATATGTGTAGTGATGTCACAAGATTGATTTTCTGGTCAAAATTGTTGTTTGAGTTTGTTTATCCACATTGATCCGAGTCTCTCTTTTGTTGCTGCTTAATTCGTGCACAAATTGATTTGCCACGTTAATAGCTGCATGGATTAATATTATTTTTTAAATAATTAATTTTTTATAACATGCGGCCATGGGCCCGTGAATTAAATATGGTGTTTGTCGGTTTGCTTGTAACAGTTTGTTCATTTTTCTTTTTCCATCTCTATTTTTGATTTGGGTTCTTGGTTGTTCTTTTCGGAGACACCCGATTGATAGTTAGGTCGATAACCTAAACTAAACAAATATAATAACTTAAATTATCAATCAATGGCTTAAATTATCGATCAAAAACCTACGTTATCGACCTAATTTTCAATCGGGTGTCCTCCGATACTGCAATAGGGCTTGTTTTATAATTTTTCTGTTTGTTATTTCCATTTTGGTTTTGACAGTGATGACTTCTTTCCACTTGGCATTGACTGGTTACCCTAACAAAATGGAGACATTTGACTTGTCACATTTTGGTAGCGTTATTTATTGAATTGAGTGTATGGTACAGTGCTCCTCATGGGTTAGGGTTGACCCGTGGGTTTTGGGTTCGGGTTGGGACTTGGATAGGGTCGGATGGTGCTCTAACCCGACCCGCCCAATCAGGGTCAGGTTGGCCGTCAATCCAACCCGGGTTTTAATCTTTAACCGGGTCACTCAGGTGGATACAGGAAATTGATGTTTTGGAATGTCTAAGTCGCAGAAAATCATCAGTTATTAATATTTTTTTCTACTTTCTTTGGTGTGAGGGTGTGTAGGAGTGTGTAGTGTTCTAAAAATGGTTTAAAATAATTATCATTGACTATTAATGACTCTTCAATCTATACCTACTGTAAAATGCAAAAGGCACATATATTGTCACTACAAATTGGCTGCAGAGATATATTGTATATTTTCAATTTATGCAGGTATGCTGTTGATTTATTTTATATTAATTATAAAAAATGATGAATAAAAAATTAGTTTAAACCCGTGAGTATTGGGTAGATTTCGGGTTTCGGGTTTTGTGTTTGGATGGGTAAAATTTCATCTCAACCAGACCCGAAATTTTTTTTACCTGACCTGCAAAAATTGGGTTAGAAGTTTAACCCTATCCAACACGACCAATATTTTAAGTCTTTAGGAATTGTTAAATTTTATACTTGACAAGTCCGGTATAGCCTTAGTCGCTGCTGTGGAGCTTAAACTATTTATTACTACAACATCTTGTTTGTTTATTTATAATTTTTTAAAAATCGTCTTGTTTATACGGAAGCTTAACAACATGTAAAGCTGATAACACGAAAAATGAGTAAAAGATTGATAGGATTTTATCAGTTAAAATAAAACGACCACACATTGAAGAGACAATAGAAAAAGACATTACATTATGTTCAGTCACGACATCTGCGCCAAAATTCCTCCCAACAACCGATTTAAAGCTTTGTCACGTTCTCACCAGACGGAGAAAACTCAAAAATGATGTCACGATCTCGAGTTTGAACTGAAAACAATCTCAAAACTAACCGTCTATGCAAATTATTCATATCAACACAATGCGGTTGACAGTCACAACTATTTTTCCTATTTTTTTCTCCATTTCTACACAATAAACTTTACAGCTTTTGTTTAGCCAGATTTACAATCTCTGCACAATAACATGCACACATTAAAGTGCGTGCGTGTGCCATTAACGAATGTCTCCCGAAAATTTCTCCCAATTCAACTCGCACACAAATTTCGATTAACTTCTTGGCAGTCAATGTAATATCGTTCATGACCTGCCTTATGCCTATTTTTAGAAAGATATGTCGCGCGTAACTTTCGTTTTTTCTCGAGATAACCATCAATAAACCCGATTAATTACATCAACACTTCAGAAGTGTATAATCAAGTGCTCTTGGAATTACTTTTTTCAGTGTGATTGGCTGCCGAGTTTTGGTAAAGTACCGACGGTGTGATGTGAATTTGTTGGTAATTAGATTTTATGCTTCAATAACTCTAATCCCGAGAGACTTAATCCTCTAAAATAACTGAAACGACTCGGATTTCAAGTTTTATTGAATATCTAGATGACACAGTATTTTCCTGACCTCATGGTAGTATTCAAATGGTTTGTATTTGAATGTTGTGGGACAATTCTCTTGTAATTATCGTTTATCACGAGCACATTTACCTATTAGTCCACACAATGGATACAGACTACTGTGTCGTGACAGGTTTTCGTGCTTACTAGAGTAAATCTAACTGTGTGGTGAGTGCAAGTAGTGATGCCTGAGGTCAAATAGAGACCTTTTGGTTGCACTGGAAATCCAAGTGACTAAAAAAATTATTAAACATTTCATTTAGTCTCTAAATAGA
>JAQFZO010002713.1:0-11430 GCA_034695885.1 Geophilus flavus | reverse complement strand
TGAACTCGCCCCTCCATTCTTAGAAATCCCAAAAATCTTCATAAAATAACATTTTTTAAAAAATCGGTCAACTCTTCAAAAAATCTTCAGAAAGTCAAAAAATTAGTTCAAAATCTTCAAAAATCTTTAGAAAATCGTTCAAAAATTCTCCAAATCCTTGCAAATGCTTTCAAAATCTTCAAAAATTTTTCAAAACTTCAAAAAATCGCCAAAATCCCCCCAAAGTCATTCAAAGTCTTAATAAAAACCATTCACAATTTTAACAATTTTTTTAAGAATTGGACGCGTAAATTAAAAAAAAGTGAACAGTTGGATGAATTCGCGACAGATGTGATTCGTATAACCCTTTAATGTCTGATTCTATGGTCACGTGCGTCTGTTTTATTTATTTTTATTTTTTTTCTTTATTATTTGCACGATTCATGACTTCCTTCTTTTCTTTCTGTACACGAGCTGACGGGCAAATGAACTCGTGGATTTACAGATCAAATAATTTTTTTTTTATTTTTTTTTAAATGTAGAAAAATCGTTACATGTTTTATGTTTTACCAATAGAGCGTGAAATGAGTCGATTAAAAGTAATGGCAGGAATAATGCGCATTTTGATCGTGTGTGCGTAAATCTTTAGCATTGCAAACGATCTCTCTCTCTCTCTCTCTCTCTACACTTGTCATTTCTGGGAATTATGACGTCACGATTACCAGACAGCCGGGCTTAATTGACTCGTTTCGAGTCTAGTTTTGAGTATACCTGATTTTCTCATCGTACCAAACCCTTAAACTGTCTCGAGTTATTATTTTTTCTGCAAGAGTAAGGTGCATTTGCTCACAGGTGTGTGCTCATCAACGAGTTCACCTGCGAGCGATTGCATCGTGAACCACTGAGTCACGTACTGTAATTAAACATTGTAATTTAAAATTCGTAAGCAACGACCCTCTCTCCTCCCTTCCCTTCCCTTTCTTTTCCTTCCCCTGAAAATATAAAAACAAAAATTAAAAAATAAAATTGAAACGATGACCCTCGAGCAAAGGACTCACGTACCGGATCATTTTTTTAAATTTATTTTTTCCTTTTAAAATTTTAATTTTTTTTCTTCTTTTATTTATTTGGAATTTCGAAACGGGTGATGAGTCGATGAAAAGAAGATGTCTCTTGACATGGTTTCGAAGTAATCGATGAGATTCAAGGAGACAGTTGCATTATCTCCCGTTTGTTTTCATCAAGTCGGATCAAGGAAAGCAACAAAACAAATCGGAAGGCGATGACAAAGATTTGATTGTCCAATGACGTCATTTTTCCCAAGAAATACAGGGACATCTGGTAATTAAATGAATTAAATTGATTTTTTTTTTGTGTGATTAAATTGGAATTTGATTGTTTTCCGAGTCTTTGACGTCCATTTTTCCATGTGTGGATTTTTCTTGCCGTTCTGGTGCGTTTCGATACACTTCTTTCGGAGTGTGGGAAACGAGTTGCAGCGTTCCCAGAGACGCGGGCGAGTTCATCTGGGTGATTAGCATAGCTGAGTAGGGAAAGGGAAGGTATAAGAAGGGAAAAAAAATTGCAAACGTTGCAATTACTCACTCGCCATACCTGCGGAATTAAAGGAGTAAACATCGAAAACTGGTGGTGACAAGATTCGCCGCCAGAGGCGCCTTGGTAAAATAAAAAAAAAAAGTCGACTCTTTGCACTGGCATGGCATGGAGTGAGTGATTTCTTCTTCTTCTTCGATCCCTTTTTTTCCCCTTCCTTTTCTCACATACCTGTAATCAAACGCCACTTCACTCTCTCGTGGCCCCCTTTTTACTCGCCCCTCCCCATCGTTGCAAGACCGCATTTTCCCGTCAATGGTGTCTTTTGTCACTTCCCCCTTGTGCGCGCAGAAAAGACGCCCTTCGTGTCATCCGATAAAAGGATCTTTTCCACGTGTGTCCAGGCAAAAGTAAAGCTTCAACAAGCAAATGAATCCTTTTCAATTTTTTTTTTATATACATTTTCCCATTCCCCGAGCGCCGTACGGTTGTCATGGTCGCGATACAGCAGGCCAAAACAAACGTTAAACACATCGGTTCACCCGCCAGACGACGCTGCAACAACAACAACGACGACGACGACGCCTTATCGCTGGGACGACGATCGGAAGAAGGGAAAAGGGAAAAGCGCGAGTTTGAATGCGGAGTTTATCAGTGACCGAAGTCCATTTCCCGTTTAATTTCTTCGTTTTCTTTAAAGGTTCCTTTCGCGTTGCGGGGTCCTAATTGAGACATTATCCTGGAGAATTTTTCCCCTTTCGCTCGCTCGCTCGCTCGTATATTAGGGCTAAAGCATGGACCACCCTTATTCACACCATTTAAGATGCATGAACTTGCCCGACTCGCTTTTTTTTTATTTTATCTTTTTTCTTTTGCCGTGTAAAATTTTCAACTTTTTTTTTTCTATTTAATTCCAACTCCACCCAAAAGGCGGCAGAGAGAGAGAGAGAGAAAACTGGTCGTTTTCAATGGATTCGAGGCTTTTGAAATGCAAAAACATGGCCGACCCGACTCCTTCTATTTATTTTTTTTAATCTCCACTCCATCGGTTTACTAATCGATTTTTTTCTTCTTCTCCATTTTTCCAAATTCTTTTCCTTTTTCCTCCACAACACCTCGCCCATGTTTTTTTTTTCCACCTCGACCGAGTGAACCGGCCTTAAAAACAAAATAAAATATAAAAACATAAAAAAAAATAATCCATTTGTGTGGTCCCGTGTTTGGGAGCAAAAACCCTCGACTCGGTGTTGTTGGTGGTCGAGCGAAGAGAGAAAGGGAGACCTTGAAAAATGGGTCGGGTCGAGCGTCCATTTTATTCTCGGCAGAGTGAGTCTACAACATCGCTGTTTGGTCTCGTGCCAATCGCCGCAAAGTGAGTCGAACCGTTCCGTTGGTTTTCTCTTTGTGGCCAACCGTAGGATAATGATCGTATCGGTCTTCCGACGCAGGCAACAGATGGTTCGGCCACACGCCTACTCCGATATTCCACCCCCGAATAAAGGAAGATAAAGCGCAAAAGGCTCCACCTCTCTATCCATCCACCTCCCATACACGATGGATTCGGCAAAATTGCCATTTCCGTCATGCTCGTGATGGTTTTAATTGCGATAACGGTTTCGACTCGCCATCTGTTTGTCTACTTGTCAAGTCGGGACGATGGGTGGGTGGAAATAAAGGAAGGTGGGGGTGGGCTTTTGGTCACGCCTAAAATCAACATCGCTTTTTTGATCTTTCGATATCGGCTCTTCCCATCGTTTGGGAGTCGAGTTCGACAGTGTTGGATGTGGGTGGATTGTTTTGTTGTTGGGAAACCATCTGGCAACCAACCTTGATGGGTGAAACCGTAAACAGTGAAACAACACACGCTAATTTGGTTATGGTTTGACTCTACGCCAGTGTCGTTTTTCTGATGTTCTTTTCGATGTCGGTTCTTCCTATCATTGCGAAGCAGAATTCGACGTGTCAAACGTGGGTGGACTGTTTGGACACCATCTGCCACCACGCATTAATTCAGTTGCTAGTCAGCATTCTTGCCATCATTGCAAAGCAGAATTCGACAAGTCTTTGAATAGCGTGAATGGCAGACAGCACTTGACTTATGGTGGTTAATTCGTTCCGAAGGTTTCTGCACCGAGTCGCATTTGTGCTGACTGCTGAATGTGACGTCCAAATTTCTACTTTAGTTTCTTTAGTCATAATGCACCTCCTTCTTGCCGCCACTGTGAATACTTTCTCAGACACATTTGGGGTTTATGCAGTATTTTGTTTACAACAAGTACTAAGCAGGTTCACTAACAAAACACAGCTTTGACGACAGTACCAGCTGCTTGTCAGCTTACTCGGAATGCCATACACTATACATTGTGTTCAAAATTTCGATTAAAGCCTAGTACACATACTGTTTTTCACGTGAAAACTGCATAGTGAAGTGAAAAAATGACTTTCCTCATTAATTCCACTCAGAAAGATTCTCCACTTTAAAAATTTTCACTTAAAGAGTGAAAAACTGTTTTCACTTGCATCTTGCGTGAAATCACAAGGCAACCGAGCATTGTACTAATCGACGGAAGTCAAAGGACCTACAACATTGTTATTATATCTCATCGAACGCCCTAAGGGTCAAAGAATAAATTAGGCGACGACCGATCGAAAACCCTCCGTCGTCGCATCGCTTTTCGATCTTTCGATATCGGCTCTCCCAATCATTGCGAAGCAGAATTCAATTGTCGACATGACAATGCCTTCCATCTTGGACGAGTCGCAGCACACTCGATAATTAGGACATTAAACTCGTATCTAACCATCTGTCCCCAGTCAGTATAGCCGGACGACGAAGTTAAGGGGGGAAGGGAAAAATAGGGAAGTAGAGTGAGTGGAACGTGGGGTAAACCCGATACGTGATCGGTGAAGAAATATTTCATTCTTCAAATCCAGCAAAGCGCAGGTTTTTCTTTTCTCGTCGCCCTTTACAAAAGGGTTCTTTAGTCACCGTACCCACCGTCCCCGCCTTTGGGCCGAACTTCTCTTTCAACGGTGGACGGATAATGAACTCGTATTGCAAGTCGACGAATAAATCACCGGACGACACACAGCTACGGTGCGCGAGCTGACACGGCACCCCACCTGGCACAAACTCGCTTCACCTGCACCAAGAGATTACAATGGAAAAGGGAAAAGAGAAAAAAAGAAAAATCTTCTCGTTCGTCTCCCCTTTTAATCCCCTCCGACCGAAGGAACCATTTGCTTAAATTACTCGGGGCCAAGACACACGCACAAAGCAGCCAAGGTGACATTTGCCTTTTTCTTTTCAGTGCGAATTCCCAGCGGATAATTCGCTAGCCATCAAGGTCGTGCAAAACTAGCAATAAATAAGAGAAAAGGGGCCTTGAACTAGGCACACGGCTTAAATCCTTCGAGTCCCTTTCTCTTAAATCCCTCGAAAAATGTAATCCGATTGGACTCGGTGGCGCCATCTTCGTAGTATACCCAACTGGACACACCGTGCTCGATAAAAGCCAGGTGCACGTGACAACATAGAGACTGAGGAGAGAGTCAGAGAGGAGAGGGCGCTGGTCTTTTTCAAACGCGTTATAGTAGCTGAAAAGAGGGCATGTGGTGGTTGTACAAGTGGGGTTGTAGTTGGAGGAAACGCGACACTCGCTCGACAAATATCAATTAAGCCCGGTGCGGAATAAATTAAGCAACGACCTCGAGGGACAAAAGTCGACAATAGGATAAAAAAAGAAAAAAAAAAAAAAAAAAGTAAAATGTTGTTTGGGGTTGGTGGAATTGTTGGAATAAGTAATGGGGGAAAAAAAATTTTATTTGTTATTAAAAATTCAGTTCGGTTTTGTTGTGTTGTGCATTGGGGGTTTTCTAAAAAATATATTTCACTCGTGAATTGGATTTTTGGATTTTTTTTTTCAAGGTTTTTCACTAGGTGGGAATTGTGATTGCATGAAGAAACATGTAGACCACACTCACTATGATGTGTGTCTTTAAAATACGTGTTAATTATACGGTAACTTTTAATTTCTACGTTTAGTTCCGCAAGAATTCTGAAGGAATTCCTTTCTTTTACCTGTGCAGCAATGCCATTGCCGAGTGACCCCACGAAAGAAATAAAATACAGTCCCAACTCGGTAGTGCGAAACTGCATAGTGCGAAAAACTGCATAGTGCGAACTGACGAAATTTTAAATTTTTCCCATAGACTCGATGTTATTTCAAACCGCTTAATGCAAAATTCGATAGTGCGAAAAACCGCATAATACGAACTGCGGTAACTGCTGGTCATTTACTTGTTCGTATTAACGAGTTGGGGCTGTAAAATATTTCGATCGAAAAATCGACTAGTAAAATTTTATTTGTTTCAATGGTTTGAAGGAAGTCTGTGGAAAATTCCCGAGACGAAACTCAGAGTACGGTAGATTTGAAAAGTGACGATAAGATAATCCTGTGACGACTCGTCAGTCTGTCGATGAGAATTTAAAAGAAAATAAAGAGGACAATAAAACTCGGTTAGAGTTCGGAATGCGAATCAAACGTCGGGCCGTAAATTGGCGTCGCATCGGAATTGCTCGTGACAATGGTCGGGTTTAAAATTATCAAAACCGGACGTGGTCAATCTAAATCAAATAAAACTCCTCCCTCATCCTCAAACGAGCGTCAAATATTTCAATCACGGACTAAATTCCAACCAAACTCTCGACTCCCTTAAAACCTTGTTGACAAATTGCAACTTTGCTTTGCATTTTCAATTATTAATTAACAACGCATCACTTGGAAATCCAATGCAAACAAAAGATAACTCAAACTCCCCCTTTTCCTACCAATCCCTTTCGATTCCATCAATTAAAATCGACTAATTACACGCCCACCGAGCGGTCACATCACATAATATTCATCTCTCTCTCTCTCTGTCTCTCTTTTCTATTATAATAATTTTTTTTTTTTTTTTTTCAAAAATTATTTTACCCCCCACTCGGCGCTTTAATTTCTCATTCTCGTTTCGAGTTGGGGTGGGAAAAGAAAATAGATAATGGAAATAGATGGCGCCCACTAGTGATTATGAAGGGTAGGAGTGGGTTGACAAATTGCAATGGGGGTTTAAGCGAGAAGGAAACTTGGTTGTATGGTATGTGATGGTGAGTTTGCTTAAAAAGTGCTGATTCAGAATAATAACAAATCCCTGGTTTTAGATGGCATGGGAAAATGTGTATAGTGTGTATTATTTTTATATATATTATAAAAAAAAAAAAAAAAAAAAAATGGCGACGGTCGTTGAAAAAGGAAGCAACGATGGCAGGTTCTTTTGTTGTTTGTATTCGCGACGAACGTTTTAGTCGTGCACGTACACCTGCCAAGCAAACCCATCGATAGGCGAGTTTGTCGATGCGTGTTGAATACTAAATTCGGACCCATCCGATCGATGCGTGGGTCCGGCCGCGCGTTCTCCGTCCATGTGTGTGTTGTCTGTGATCGACGAAACTTTATCATCGTTTTACACATCCGCAAATTCATGAGCATCCAACATTTTTCAACGACACCTGTTTTTTTTTTCTTCCTCCCCCACTTTTCCTTCAGTTTTTTTTTTTTTATCATGGTTGTGGTGGTGTTGGGAGAGAAACTGTTTTGAATTTGTGACCAAAGACGGCGAGGGGATTGCTGAGGAGCGATGGCCCTTAAGGGACGGTCCGAGGGCCCCTTAAAATAATGTATTTTCTCCTTTCTACATGCGAGGTTTTTTTTAAAAAAAAAAAAAATTTCAATGAAGATAAGAATTTTTTTCGTGTTAAATATGAGGTTGTCAAAAATCTTGTTAGACTTCATAGTCCTTTATCAAAAACAAGGCTGGCTTGGATAAACAACACCGACATGGTATTGGGGGAAGAAAGGAAAGAGAGAAGGGGGGAGAGGAAGGGGGGTAAAGAACAAAAGTTTAAGAAAACAAGCCGCGGTTATGATGCAGCGAAAAATCTTCGGCAAACAAGGCTCGTTTCGCGGGTCCCTCATTGCAGGAAAGCAAACATCCATCAATTAATTGCAACCATTTTACACACACCACCCAAAAAAAAAAAAAAAAATCAGATTGATCGCATTATGGGGGATATGGAGTTGTGGGGGAAGGTGAAAAGGGGGTTTGGTAGGTGTGGGGGAGTGTTGGGATTGGATGAAAGGGGGTGTGCGTGTGGTGGTGCGTTGGCAGTACTTTGTGACACGCTTCATCCATCACTCGGTTAATTTACAATCGACAGCTTTTCGAGACTGTGGCACACGACCAATGGGAATCGAGTGTCGTTCACAATGAGGAAGATCGAGGGGATGATGAAATGAAGGCCATAATTGATTTGACCATCAATCATTGACCGCTTCGATGATTTCTTTCTCGTTTTTCGACCTCCTCCCCCACTAAAAAAAAAAAAGGGCAGAAAGAGAAAAATCTGCTCGCTTCACACACGCACACGCAACCCTTAAAACTTCGGGGTGCAAAAGCTTTAATCCACCGTGTGCTCCCTTCCCTTCCCTCCCTTCCTCCCCCCTTCACTGAGTTTTAAAATCTCCGGAGAAAATCCATCAGATAAAAGTAACATCATCATCATTTTTCCTCTCGAAATAAATAGGAGGAAAAAAATATGACGGGGAAAAAAGTTTTTCGCAGTTATGTTTGGAATTTACGATGTTTTTCGGGTTTGTTGGATGTATATAGTCGCCGACTCGTCGTCCTTGATTAATTTAGGGAGTTTCGAGGTTATTCTCTTGAAATATTGTCGGGAATGATCGATTTTCATTTGCTTAATAAGTCCCTCACACTCTCTTTACCCAGTCTCTCTATGTATAACCTTGACCCCATGTTCGGGGTACCATATGGCCTGGTTGCAAACATTTGTCCGAAAATTGTTTGTTGTCTCGATCTTGACCTTATGGGGTGATTTTGACGTTGAGATTTTGTAGAATTACGGGCTTAAATGACATTTTCGACACTTTTTCGATATTTTTTTTTATCTGTTTGGTTTCGTTTATCGTCGGATGAACCTTTAAAAACGTCGATTTTTTTTAATTTCCGTTGAGATAAAATGGAATAAAACGTTCGTGTGTGTTTATTCAGTTTACTCAGTTTATTCTGTTTATTCCGTAACGTAAATCGTTTTTTCGACCCGTAATTTTGGTCAAGGACGTATAAATAGCAATAAATTTTCTCATTTTTTTAAAAATAAAAAAAATGAAATTAAAAATTTACATAGTTTACCTCGAGGAATGTAATGTTATGTTACTCATTCCACGGTATATAAACTAGAATTTCTAACGATTCCCCATAAAAACAGACATAAAACCAACAAAAACAAACAAACCCCGTTAAAAAATTCTGGAAAAACTAAAATACAAACATTTCCCCGCAATTTTCTCATTATTCCGCGAAAAGAAAGAAGAAACGAACGAAGGGGAGAAAAGAAAATTGTAAAGGCGAGGTCGAATTTAACATTTTCCTCATTCATTTTCCCCAACCCCCATTCTCGAGCCCTTACCTCGCTTTTCCCACAGGTGCCTCAAATAAGGGGGAGGATTTTGTTCTATAATCAAAAAACCCGTGTTGCGCCACGCCATAACAACGAGGACCGAGTCCAACTCACCTCACCTCACCAAACCAACCAAACCCAGTAATTTCGCCCAACCTTTTCTTCTTTCCTCCTCTCTCTCTTCATTCGCCATTTGATCCCGCACTCGATTCGAGGACCCCCATCGAATCGACCTCGAGTGCGCAATTAAAAACCCCCACAATTCTAAAATACCTCACCAAAAATTCCCATACTTCTCTTTCTTTCTACTCCTCCTTAATTACGAACACATTCGTGGTCACGTGACACGAAGAGAAAGATGAGAAAAAGGAAGGGGGAAGGGAGAAAAAGACGATTAGGAGAGTTGAGGAAAAAAAAAATGATGGATCACTCGTTCCAGGACTCGGGCATCTTTTCCTCGAGTGCGTGGAGAGACTAATCGGAATTATTCCTCATGTGCAGCATTGCAGGAAAGCAATAAGGCCCGTACAGCTGTTTCAGGGGGTGTGTGGGTTATAGGAGTTAAGGCTGACCCATAAAGGGAGCTTAAAAAGACACGTTTGGGTGTTTACTCTTCGTCTCTTTGTCATTAGGAAGGCGGCGTCGAATCATCGAGGTAGGCAAAGGCAGGAGTCAGTCAATCGGCTTAAGAGAAACGCGGATTAAAGTCGACGTAACCAATATTGCGCCGCTCTTGTCGTCGGTTTGGTCCGTCAGTGAGTTTGTTCGTCCGTCGACAGACTACTTGTCGTCACCGCAGCTGTTTTGATCGGTTCCGCGAGTAAAATCAATTCTCTCCCCTCTTTCTCTCTCTCTCTTGGCCTCCTTCCTCGCGTTTCTTATAGACAAGACACATTTTCTTCCTCTCCATTGCATCAACTATTCATGCGCGGGACCGGAGTACTTTGAACGTGTTTTGGTAAAATTTTCGAACCAGTTTTGCATTACGTGTCAAAAGTGTCCATCAATCCGGAAAATTTTCCATTTTTCTTTTGTTTTTTTCTTTTTTGTCATGTGACAGGTCCCGTTATGGCTAGTTTTGGGATATAGTGATTTTTGAAAATGGCGGCTTGGTTTGGATTTCCCTTTTCGGCACGTACCGTATGATTTACACAAGATACTTTCACAAGTTTCTAACACTACTAAACCCTTGCAACACCTAACACACGAATTTAAGTACACGCTTAATTTTTTTTACACCTTATCCAACCTTTTTGAAGACCTTTAAGTCTAAGTTACACTTGAAGGCAGTAAAAGAGTGTAAAAATAAACATGCAAAAGGTCTGTAAAATTTTTTAACAGGGTGTTTATATCACTTCAAAAAATTTCAGATTTAAAAAATTAAATTTATCGTTAAATTTGAGCTTTCATCTTTACAAAATGTAAATCTGATGTAAAATCCTAAAAGGTTTGTAAAGACTAGTCTTATCCGTAAATTTACAGATGTGAAAGCTTTAATTTACACTTGATTTACAGTAAATTAATGTGTAAAGCTGAAATTTTTTGCAGTGATGTTACTGTGGATGTTGCTCGTCGTTCCGAAATTTCTTCGGAGTCAGCGATTCTACATCTGTTTTTTTTTAATCGAATGATTTTGCATTTTTCCTGAGGATATTTTGTTTTTGCGCATTGTGCAGCTTCCTTTAATTCCGATAGAAAAACTACGGATTTTTTTTTAATTTTTGGAGTTGGTTTACAATTTTTGGTTTTTAATTCCGAATAAAACTGAATCCAAAATTATAGTTTTATGGCTTCAGCTGCTGCTGTTGTTGTTGTGTTTGTTTGTTGTCGGTTGTTAGACCATGGGCATCTTGCGGAACGAAACCTAGACGAGTGTATGACGATATGTCAGACGATGTAATTAACATGTTTTATGGGTTATGAGTGTTGTCTGCGTGTTTTAACCGTCCAAATCCATCAAATTTCTCGACATTTTACAACATTTTCCTATATTTTTTTACGTTTTAAATAAGGGAAATTACGTTGGCATATCATTTTGATATTTTTTTCATCTCGTGACAGGTCGCGTATGGCTCCAGTTGGCGTTCGTGACCCCTAAATCTCCCCTCCGGCCAGATTCTTGGCACCGATTTGCTAAATTTCCAGTTTCCACGGAAATTTAATTCCAATTAATTGATGACATCACTGCTCATCTCATTAACTCCAAGAACCAACACACACAAAAAAACACATCCCAGAGATCCATTTTGCCAATGCCAAAATACGAACGTACCACCTTTCTAACTCGTTCCTGTTTAATTTCATCTTTTTACTTGTTTTAAGTTTATTAAATTTAATTATTTAAGACGTCGGTGGGGGGGATGTTGATGAGGGAGGGGGAA